>OZ026621.1:39105548-39128548 GCA_964020975.1 Hermodice carunculata
AGTAAAGTCTTAGTCGAGTGTGCATAAATTGGCATCGCGTTGTTTATTCAGGTTCGGAGACTCTATCATGCGATACCTGCAGATGTAATTTGGAGCTAATGACTATCGACAACTTTGCATGGTTATCCACAGTGAAACTTATTCTTTGGACATGATTGGGCGTGGTGCTATTTGTAATAATGGTGGTACAGATTCCAATGAAATTGTTAGCAATGTCTTTTATAAACTGTTCAAAGAGAAGTTTACCCAGCAATGGATAACTGAGATTCTAATAAAGCTGTTACACGACAAGAAACTAAGAATATAGGCTAAATTTAAACACAATTTTGAATTTGGAAAATATTTTCTGTTATGAAAAATGTTACTGTAAAATAAGTGTAACTCAACTAGGAATTGGCGCTCATAACCTTCTCATTGGAACCATGTGTCCAAACAAAATTCCTCTTCAGTAACGAATTAGCAATATGTGGACGTACATTGGTGACAAATTCTATTACATAATGGCAAGTTCAAAAATTCTCTCATCTGCGTCTAATGATTATATATTCTATTTATGAATAATCGTTAATTTTGATTTTATGAATGAGGAAGATATATTTTCATTTTGGAAAAGATTGAAAGATGATGAAACAATACTTATTTTCGGAATGTTTTTGACTGCCTCTATTGAAATTAATGATACACTCAGGTTTACCTTCTTTTAACTTACGGCACAAGTGGCATTCGATGTGTATTACGCTTTTTCTTAATTGTATTGTATGATGTCACTTTCATTTGTTCCTTTGTATTGTGGTGTACTGTATTGTGTATTTTTCGGTAAAATGCCTCATGTTTTTTGTGATGTACAGCGAAAGAAAATATTATATATATGCAGCAGAAAGTTATGGGCAGTGAAGCGGACGATATTATGCTGTAATAACGGCACTTTTCTCGTTGTGATCACTTTCCTTTATATATATACATATATATATATATATATATATATATATATATATATATATATATATATATATATATATATATATATATATATATATATATATATATATATATATATATATATCACTGTTATATTATCAATGTCTAAGCACTGTTCATTCCACGAAATCGTAGTGGTCACAGGTCGACAGCAACGACTGGAAAATACTTCATCAAATCTAAAATCTACGACTTAATCGATCCATTTACCTAGGCATGACACCTTTCTTGTCAAATGGACAACATGTAACTTAAAATTTCATGGCTTTTCTTTGCTTCTTTTGTACCCATTCTCTTTCTTTCCCTTCCCTCCACTTCCCTGCCCCGCCCTGCTCTGTCCGTTTCTTTTCTTCTTTCTGTCCTCCCATTCCCGTTCCTTCTCTTCTTTTCTATTCGCCTCCCTCTGTTGTTCTTTTTTCCTTCCATTATTTTTCCACCTCTCTCCCTCTTATTTCATCACTGCGCTTTGATGAGCACTTTTGAAGGAGTTCATATGATGAGACCATTAAATTTAAATGGTATGTACAATAAGCAGCTTGACCCATGACCCAGTACACTCTGGAACTGAGAACTCACAGGGGAAAAAGTTTGGTTAATGGGTACAGTAACTTACAAGATTAGTCCATCACTGCGATTGTTTGCCTGCCAGATTTCACGTTTGCTGAGCGAATTACTCCGGCTGAACAACCGTATCTCTGTGATCGCACTGTTGGTTTATGTTACAAATATCGGCGATATACATCATTACATATATAAGTTTTTTCCCCTTCTGATGGGTTTTGCATTTGGAACGATTTGGCCTTCTGAAGACTGAGTCTTGCACCGAAGGCAAGCAGATAACTCGTGGCTTATCTTTGCCGATCAAACAGAGGAACAGAGGAGTACCGACATTTTAAATGTACTTGTTGATATTTTGATAGAGAAAGTTTTATACAGACAAGCCTATGCCTCATTGCCTCATTTGTCCAGGTTAAAATATTGCCACACAATGCAGTTTAGTAGTCAGATATGCACACTGTGCATTTTTGTCAACAATCCAGATCCAGGATAATTCGCTCTTTGTTTTTTTTTTTTGTTTGTTTGTTTTTTGTTTTTTTTTTTTTTGTTTTTTGTTTTTTTTTTTTTGTTTTTTGTTTTTTTTTTTTTTTGTTTTTGTTTTTGTTTTTTGTTTTTTTGGTTTTGTTTTGTTTTGTTTTGTTATGCTTTGTTTTTTTTAATTTTGTTTTTGTTTTGTTTGTTTTTTTTTTGTTTTGTTTTTGTTTTGTTTTTGTTTTGTTTTTGTTTTTTTTTTTTTTTTTTTTTTTTTTTCCTTTTCTTCTGATTTGCTTTTGTTTCTTTTTGCTTGTTTTATTTCTTTTTTTCTTCTTCTTGCTTTTCTTTTTCTTCTTCGCTTGACTATGAGATGAAATACATTTTTCCATTGTGATATGTAAGGTGTTAATTCTCCTTTGGTGTGTACGCATGGCTGTATAACATTTCTCCAAGGGACAACAATTCATGATTTGTCTGCCGACGATAGTCGGCTATATCTGACATGGGAATTAGTTTATGTGCGTACATATTGAATCCACTTCAAGATCAACTCGAAAATTAAAATTAAAAATTCTGTTTTGGTGTCAAATAGGAAAATCAGATGACTGGGAATATAAACAACTTTACAGTAAATGTTTTCTTCCAGATGTTTTTATATGTTTATGTCACAAGCTATAGCACAGTCGGGCAGAAAAGGACTTTAAAATACTGAGTGTTCAACAAAATACACCAATTAAGCTTGAAACTATTGTACATAAACAACAGAACCTCATAGTATATTTGCTCTCTTCTTGTGGTCTGTGTTTTAAATTTTCATAAAATAAACGTGCAGAAACACATCTATTGAAACATTTCTTAAATAGTTCGAAAGTGTCATGGCACTGCTTTGTTATTGTGACTCAAAACTTTCTCCTTTGAGTCCGCCTGCCCCCCCGCCCCCTTTACTTTTAAGGGTACAATTAACGTAATCGTTAACATATTATTCTTTTCTGCAGCTGCCAGTTAAAACATTCGCATCTTTGGTTCGCTTTCAACAAATACCTATGCTGCAGTACCGCAAGAAGATCCGGCGAGAACAAACACTTCAGTACCAGTCAGTTTATTTGTCACGTCACCGTGTAATAGACTTAATACTCGGCTTACGGGATATTCTGGGAGCAAAAATCCCCAGGCAAGAAACACGATTTGGCATGACCCGTTCACGGAGTGGTACCCGCATTTCCTATTCTCTTTCCCAGCCTTACCGTACGAGTTCAAACTTAAATACCCACCTTGAGGTAAATAAGTTGTGTTTTGCACTGTAGCTTACCTCACATCAGTTCACTGATGTTTTCCCTTAGCAAAATCTCATCTTTAAAGGACAGGTTCTCCCATGTGTCAGACCACAGGTTGGTGCTCGGCCTTACTCCCTGCAAACACGACGCGCAATGAGTATGTACACATTCGTGCCTTTCTTATTATAATCAAGCTGTATGCGAGACCTCACTGGAGTCTAAATTCTTTGACAGTGGATATGCTCTCCTGAACTTACGGGTCACTGGGTATGTACTTATTTCCATCCTATGGCAGCCCAGAATAGCTTTCTTTGCTGAAGCTTCGTCGATCTCCGGGGTGTTTACGTTAATGGAGTGCTCGCGATATTATCAAACTCACCGAAGCAGAAATGCCAAGCGGTCGCATTTTAAAGTCACAGAAAAAATGAAAGTGATTACTGTTAATGCTGTAATGTGTTTCGGTAGGTGTAACGAATTCGGCCTTATCCTGCATATTATTTAAGCACGTACCTGTCACGTATAGCATATTTTGTCGCAGGAAATTGAAAAATATTTCGTGCTTAAAAGAAATAATTTACTTCCCACTAGATTTGGCTTTACTAGAATCAAGGAGGCTACACTTCCGTGGAGCCGGCTTGCTTTGATATTTCCTTTTTCTTTCACTTTCAGTAATTCTTTCACTGTTATACTTATGAGGTAATTCACATATATGACTATGTTTATTTAAATAGATATACAATGGATTTTTCTCAAGGAGAAATGATAGACTATTATGTATACGCTTGCAGATAATGTGAAACAATCAGCATGGGCAAAATTGTCTTTGCTCGCGAAATGCTTTCTGCACCAGTATCATATAGTCCTTCATGTACGATCCCTACAGCATTGCATATGGATTGCCCTGACTTAATCTTTATATAAATGCTTGAAGAAACTACACTGAAATTTCGACACGTTCATATTAATCCCCCGAAATTAATGATCTTCACCTAAATTTTGAACAGTCCGATAAAAAGTAACAATTGCCGTCGCCTATCTCTCGGTATCGGTCATACCGGAGATATGGTCAAAGTCGCTTGCTACAATGGTCCATTGTGACAGTTTGTTGGAATTTGACAGGTATAGGCGCTTCAGTAACTGTGTTATTTTTAAAAGTCCATGCTCCATTCAGGCAGCTTTACTGTAATTTCTTATTCAGTGTTGAGAATTTATAAATTTTATTTACGTTTATCTATTTTTGTTTTTGTTTCTTTGTATATCTATCTATCTATCTATCTATCTATCTATCTATCTATCTATCTATCTATCTATCTATCTATCTATCTATCTATCTATCTATCTGTCTGTCTGTCTGTCTGTCTGTCTGTCTGTCTGTCTGTCTGTCTGTCTGTCCGTCTGTCCGTCCGTCCGTCCGTCCATCCATCCATCCATCCATCCATCCATCTATCTATCTATCTATCTATCTATTTGCCTGTCTGTCTGTCTGTTCGTCTGTCTGTCTGTCTATCTATCAAACTATCTATCTATCTATCTATCTATCTATCTATCTATCTATCTATCTATCTATCCATCTATCTATCTATCTATCTATCTATCTATCTATCTATCTATCTATCTATCTATCTATTTACTCAGGTAACCTGTTGAGTCAATGACTGTTCTTATATGGGGCTCTGCTACAAGAGTACACTGTGCAATAAAAATAAACTATTTCTAGAAAAAAAATATACGTTAGCAGAAAACAAACACCACAGTTACTCCTACCTATTCACAACAAAAGCAACTTAAAGAATACGCCTTGATCTGCTTTTGAGCTTTTGAATGTCGCTACTTTGTTTAGAAATTCTGGAAGACAAGACTGCCGAATAGTTCGACACCATCTTGCTAAGACGACCTCTTGAAAATTTCTTCACCAAGGAGTGGTATATGAACATTCAAATTTTAATACGTTCGCTGTCCAGACTCTACACAAACTGGAATAGCGGCATAAATCCAGTTACTCTGTAAACAATATGCAGTGGCTGTATGATTCCGACTTGTTATGTAAAGAATCTGTCACGACAGCATGAATATTCGCGCAGCGAATTTATGTAGCTTTGAAATGCTGTATTTGTTAAAACAAAATTTATATTTTATGTTCTATGTTCGGAACGAGAGGGACTCGAACCTGCAACCATTGGCACCGGTCGCTTAGCTGAAACGGGAAAGGCACATATCCACTCGTATGTATTATTCAATAATTTCATCCGCTTTTCTGTGAGTAATCTGGCACAGATATCAACATTTCGGCTCAAAACCCAAAACAATGTGTACCGACGAAGTTCATACAGTAAGGATGCACGCAAGCTTTGGTGGAACATTTTAGTACCAAAGCAATGTGCCGCACTTTGACCATCCAGGTTGGATTGCGATTTTACTAAAGCCTGCTAGATTTCCACGCAATGATCCGTTTGACTCAAATATCCTTGTCAATTTGCGTTTATTTCCGAAACTGGCCGCTTCAGACCAGCGGGCATTGGTTAAATTAATGGGACAACGACCATGTATCTTTGAACTTGTGTAAGTCCTGACTTGGATGGAAAATCCATGAAGACATAACTCCTATTATTGAAGAAAGTAAAATTATTTCTAGCACCACCGAAAAGTGTGGCGTATTTGATACTTTTATTATTATTCTTTATTGAACCCCCGAACTCGGGGAAAGGTAAACATCAAAAATACATGCACACATACACCAAAATAAGATTTATGAAAGCAATATGCACAAGCACAATTGCTTTACACTTTGTGTTTGGCTATACACACACATACAAAGACTAAAAGAGCAACATATATGTTCATAATAAAAGGATGGGGCATTTTATAAGGTTTCACCCAGACACATTTGGATGAAATAACATAGGAGTCTGGATGATAATCACGAGAAATAAGTGCGTTAAAACTTGCAGGTCCCGGTGCTTCGCCCAGGTGGGATAAGGATAGTGCCGCATCCCTCCTGGGAGAAGAGGCACGGACGCGCAAAACAGAAGCAGTATAATATTGTCATCAACGATATCTTAAAGTGCGAAACAGGATCAAAACCTAGTAAGCAATTTTACTAAATTACGATCCCGTGAATTGGGCCGATTGTAGTTTGGGGAGAACAGCAGTGCGGCCAAGGAGTCAACAAACCCGTCCTCCGTCAACGGGTTTAGCGGAGGACCGGGCTGTCCGTCCACCACGGCACGCACCGCTGCCCCCGAACCTTGCCTATTCCCCTCTCCCTGTTGTTCTATCGGAGAACAGCAGGGAAAAAGGGGAGACTCCATAATTTATTAGTTTATCAAATGAGTTCACTAGTCAATGTGTTACTCATGCCGATAATGATGCATCACCCCTGCCCAACTTTACCTATCGTACTGAGGCACGCATGAGTGATTTCACGCTCACTGAAGACAGTGTCAGGAAAGTTTTACTATCATTAAGATTAACATCTGCATCAGGCCCCGACAACATAGGCAATTCTCTCCTAAAATACTGCTGACTCTATCACCAAGCCCTTGACTAAAATTTTCGACCTGTCTCTCAGAGTCTCTCAATTTCCCGATTCTTGGAAACGCTCTAATATCTGCCATGTCTTTAAATAATCGAATAAACAAATCAAGAGTAACTAATTTGATTTTGTAACGTATCTAAAGTCTTCGAGCGACTGGTCTTTAATTTTCTTTATATGAGTATCTAACTGGCAACAACATACTAACTGATAAGAACTCCGGGTTTAAAGCTAATGATTCAACCACTAACCAACTAGTAAGTATTCTCCACAATATCTACAATGGGCTTGAAAATTCCAAGGAGGCTAGAATAGTATTCTTGGATATCTCGGAGGCCTCTGATAAAATGTGGCACGTAGGCCTCCTCTTCAAACTACGACAACTGGGGCTATCTTAAGGACGTCTTCGGCGGATAAACAGCTACCTCTCAAACCGCTTTCAACGTGTTGTTATCCACGGGCAAACCTCCTCTTGGCTTCCTGTTCAGGCCGGCGTACCTCAGGGATCAACTCTAGTTCCCGTATTATTTTTTGTGTACATAAATTATATTTTAGATGATTTATCTTGTGGTGTCCGCATTTTCGCCGACGACACTAGCATACTTGAGATAGTTCAAAACCCTACAGACTCAGCATTCCACTTGAACACAAATCTTTCTATTATCTACCTCAGGAGTAAATTATGGCGCATGGTTTTCAATGCCATGAAATTCATTTCAGTTATTTTCTCGGCCAAAGGCAATAAACATCATCACCCTCCTGTCCTTCTAGGTGGTACCGCCATCTGGAAAGACACCCAGATCCACCTTGGAATTACCCTAGCCAACAATCTTTCTTGGTGTGCGCATGCCACACGTATAACAAACAAAGCCATCCAGGGTATTGGACTTCTTCGAAGATTCAAATTTACGTTATCCCGGAAAACACTAAAAAAATGATTCTTTTCAATGGTTAGGCCAATTCTTGAGTATGGTTGTGTTACCTTTGACAGTTGTGGGCAAAGTTTGAGTGGTTTACTTGAGTGAGTTCAGTACGAGGCAGCTAAAATATGCTCTGGCACACTAAGGCACACATCTCATAACAAACTCTTGGATGAACTTGGTTGGCCTACACTAGCCAGTAAACGTAAATATTTCAAATTAATCCTTTTCTATAGAATTTATTTTAACTTAACTCCTTCCTATCTACCCAACCTTATACCTCGTGCCCACACCATTGCTGGTCGTACGCTCCGCCATAGGCCCAACAGCAACCTTCGCCTCATCAAATGCCGAACCCCAACGGTATAAAAATTCCTTTCTCCCTGATGCCACTAAACTATGGAATAATCTCCCCACTGATATCCGCAACTCCCTTTCCCTACAGATCTTTAAGTCGAAACTCAAAGCCACACTGCTTGCGACCTACATTGCTCCTGATTTCTACTCCCAACGTCACCGATTTGCTAGCTTCTGTCAAACCCAGTTGCGATTAGGTTTTTCAAGACTCAATTCTGATCTCCATAAAATAAATATCATTCAACAACCCACTTGTGCCTGCTCCCACCCAACTGAGGATTTGAAAAACTTTTGTCTCTACTGCCCTAAATATGTCCAGGAAAGAAAGAAGCTCCTGCTTACCATCACTCCTTTGTTAGCCCCTGGTGTTGATCTAGACCTTATCACGCATGTTGCAAGTGACGGACTATGTAGTATCTCATTATTCTGGAGTAAAGAATTTCAGAAGAATACAATAGAATAATTTTTAAAGCAATGCAAAATTTTATTGTTGAAACACGCCGATTTATATTGTAGCTGAGTAGCATTTTATCTCAAATGTATGTCAAAATCAGCATATACTATTGTAGTGAATTTATATATTCAACGCATATTCCTTTACTACTACCGTGTTGTCCATCGTGTTTTACTTGTATACTTATAACTCAGATCACTAGTTTATCCAATAGTTCTGTAACAAAACATGTATAATGCTTACATATGGGTCAACCCTCCACAGGCGGGTGACAATGACAAGGCGGTAAGGAACACCCGAGCTGCTGGGCGCACTGGCGGCTCCACTGTGGCAGTGCGAGTATGCAGCGAGCGTGCTGCGGCTGTGCCCAGCAGTATGCATCTTGCATCTATCAATATAATCGGGCTTTAACCTCCCCTTCAGTCGCTCCACGTGTTGACAATGTATTTACTTGTTTATAAGTCTATTGTGTATATATGCATATTTTTGATTGGATTCGAATGTTGAATTTTGAGATTTTTGTTTAATTGTATTACAGCGTGTCTAGCTAAGTGAAAAGTCACATGTTTGTACATTGAATTGTCCCATGCGTCTTGTACATATCATTTTGTGCGTCTCCGTGTCTGGAGAACCCCAGATTAGTTATATTATGTACTATTGGGTAATCCAGTGAAAATAAATATGTTTAAAATAAAATTGAAAAATAAATAAATAAATAAATAAATAAATAAATAAATAAATAAATAAATAAATAAATAAATAAATAAATAAACAAATAAATAAATAAATAAACAAATAAATAAACAAACAAATAAATAAATATCAGATTCTGTTACATTGCTAGCTTGCGATGCATATTTTCAGACCTAATATTATATGAATTTACATTGCCTTACTATCCATTACGTCATCGAGTTTGTCATCTTAATTTTTGCCCAATACGCCTAGTTATGTCCAGAAAGAGCCGTTTTTTCTCACAATAGCGACTCGACTAGGGTTTGCCCTTTTCACGATTGCTGAAGTGATTATATGGTGTGTTAATTTTGATGTATTTGATGACCAAATTACACTTAAATTAATTTGCGATTCAAAGTAACAGTGGAAGCTTCACAATGCGGTCCTGCATATATTTGACACTGAACTGGGATCTGTCTTGTTTTGCCTATATATGGACAAGCGCATCAGAAGGACCACGAAGATAGTAATTCAAAATAGTTTAGAATTTCATTGAAAATCCGTAGAAGCAAGTTAAATGATGATATCATCAGATTAATGTGCGCATCCATCAATCTGATTATGATCAGCTGCAGGAGATTTGTTGTTTGTGAAGTTGTAGATAACCCGCCCAATGTAACGTGTATCTCGTCAAAGTTAGTCTGAAAATTCATGTTTAATTTATGTGTAATACTTGACGCACAGTGAGAAGGCATACTCTTAAAATACGAGTGCACTGCCTGAACCAGTCGCTTTGGAATGTATTTAATATGTTTAATGCTCAAATGACATTCCTTTTAAGTTTTTTGTTTTTGTTTTTGTTTGCTTTTTGTTTGTTTGTTTTTTTTTTTTTTTTTTTTTTTGTTTGTTTTTTGTTTATTCTATCGATTCTTTTGGAAACACATTGGATCTCACACCCTGTGACGGTTGTTTATTTTTTTTTTTCTAAATTCGTGAGTACTTTTATTACCAATCTTCCTTCGGCTGTTTGCCCAACATTTTAAAAATATTTGTTGTTTTCTTCTTAAATATCAACTGTCTGTGTATATGTTAATTTTTACGGGTCGAAACAGAAATGAATCCAGAACGTTGCCTGAGTTAAGTTGGGCACATTTGGAGTAACATGCGCCGAGGAAGCTCTATCCCTGCGACATGCTACCTTGATAGGTCTTTTCCGTGGTTCCCCCAAATGTGGAAAATGTAATACCCAGAAATTAAGAAAGCATTGGGACAGACGACATCAAATATCTAGTCATTTCACGACAATTTGAACAGCAGGAACCGATTAAAAGACGCGACTATATACGATGTATACACGAAAACAGGATAAAATAAATGTCTCCTTTAGTTTACTCATCACAAAAAGTTTCAACAGTTTCACGCTCGCTTGGTCCTCAAGGAGCATAAGAACCATTTGGGACCTTGCTCTTATCTTAAAGCAGTTTTTTGAAGAGGTTAAAATTAGACAGCAAGGGAAATTTAAAATTGTTGTTATTTAGTTTATGCTTTTCGTAATTTAATCCAAGCAACGTGTCAGCAAGAACATTTGGGTTATTCGGTATGTAGGACAGTACATTTTAAATTTGCAAATTTGAAGCTCATTAGCGAACGTTTAAAAACCAAAACTTTTATGTTAATTGTGTGGAAGTTTTTTTGGGGGGGAGGAGGGGTATTAATTATATTCTGTTTGTGTAAGTGTGTGTTTGGGGGGGGGGGGGAGAATATTTTCCCGACCCAATTGGCACATGATATCTTTATTTCCGTTTTTTCCCCTCTTTTATTCTCCTAACAATTTATTTATCCTAAAAATTTTATGAAGATCCCAATCCCAATAATGATGTATGTGTATAGATTAATTTTCGTTTTTCTTTTCAACTTTTTCTTTCTTGCTTTCCTTTTCTTTCTTTCTTTCTTTCTTTCTTTCTTTCTTTCTTTCTTTCTTTCTTTCTTTCTTTCTTTCTTTCTTTCTTTCTTTCTTTCTTTCTTTCTCTCTTTCTTCCTATCTTTATTTCCTGGTTGATTGATTGAGTGGGATGAAGATTTTTGACTGGAAAAAGAGTGTAAAACTCATTTTGAATCATCCAGTTTAGTTTAAACGTATTTATTTAGTCCGGATAGTCCTATAGTACATCGGGATGACTAATACATGGGTTCTCCAGAACATGGAGACACACAGTAAGTATATCCAAAACCAGGCTAGTCAGATAACAAGACAAGAGAGTGTCATTCATAAGTTTCCTCAAAAATATTTATTAAAACAAAACGGAGTAAAACTAGCTGCGTTATCTTTCTTATTAGTCATACAGATGATGTTAAACTGACAAACAATATTGCACCATGTACTAGTACTGTCACTACAAGTGCGCAACAAGCAGATGTCCATGCAGTCAAGCAAACATATTTGGCGTTAATGAAAACTTATGAAGTAGCTTGTATATCTACTACAAAATAATTCTTTTTTTTTTCATAATATTACGTTCACACAAGATACTTTGAACTGTAGTCGTATTCTCATTGCCGATAAAGGATCACAGATGGCTCCTTAGGGATATTAATGGGGTTCCGGTTCATTCAAGCATTACTTTACATGAATGGAACTTTTGTTAAGGTATCCATCTGAAAATTGCCCTTGTCAGGATCACAAAGCTTGTAAATAATAAGATGTATGACAGCTTCTCCGTCCCTTTATTTACATGTGACACAAACAAGAACTCCCATGAAAACATGGTTCATATATCCCCATAGGCGAAGGTTTGGCATGTTTTTCGCTTCAAAGTTTTGAGTTATTAGACTGTCAATATGCAGAAAAAAGTAAAGTAACCAGACCTTCTCTGCAGAATATTAACTGTTACAATACGGTACCTATATTTATGACTTTGTCTTGAAAGTTCTTTTTCAACGAGAATTGGGAATAGCCATAAGCTACCTCCCTCTGGGTACTATTACACACAAACCTGTCGTCACAGAGCAGGCATCAATCAGGACCATGAACTCGTTGCAAGCACGTATTCCTGATTATTTCTGATACGTCACAGGTACTCAAAAGTCCACGTGATATTACGGCCTGGAGAGATGGAACCTCTACTGAAACAAATGCCAAGCAAATATAACATGGTCAGTGGACATGCAGATTGCAAGTTTCTCTGGCAAACAGTTATTCAAATTATTCATATTAGAGTATATGCGTCATTCTGCCTTGTTTTTGTGGCCAATGGTTCACGCAACATTGCGATTCTGTTTCAAGAGGGAACTCTGCAAACCTTTATGACTTGCGAAAGACATCATAAACAGAAGAATAATTTTATCCCAGAAAGTAAAAAAAGAATTTAACTGCGCAAAATGAGTAAAAACAAAAAACAAAAACAAAAACAAAAACAAAAACAAAAAAAAAAACAAAAAACAACAACAACAACAACAACAACAACAAAAAAACAGAATTATACACTGTGTTACATGAGACTAAATAAATGTAAAATTTAAAGGCTTCGTCACACCCCCAAAATGGCCAAATCTACTCAACTTTACATTTTACTTTGCCCATAATACTACAACCGTTCAGGTACAAATCCTACAGTATAACAGTATGGAGTTCAGAAAAAAAAATATCCCAGTGAGTGCGTGTGTGTGTGTGTGTGTGTGTGAGAGAGAGAGAGAGAGAGAGAGAGAGAGAGAGAGAGAGAGAGAGAGAGAGAGAGAGAGAGAGAGAGAGAGAGAGAGAAGCCTCGCACTCTTTCATTGACTGTGTCGATTTTCATCAAAAGCAGCGTGTGATGTTTTTTTTAGGAAACTTGAAGACGGGTCACTTATCAGCCCATGCTGCTCTTCCAATATGCAACAGTAGTCTCCAATTGAGACCAACTCCACAAAGAGTCCACAATAGGACGACTAATCATTATATCCCTATTAAGACCACTCCCCTATTAAGACCACATTTTCAGTGCCTTAGGTGGTCTCAATAGGGAGATTTCGTTGTACCCTGTAGACTGTGTGCAACTGCCAGCGGTCCAAAGCCATTCTACATGGAAGATTTACATGTCTCGACCCCCCCCCCCCCAAAAAAAAATGTTGCATACATCATTTAATCAGTAGCAGCAGGGTTGGTCAAAGCTTTTCAACTTTTGATGTTTTATGAGTATGCCTTGATCCCTGTCTTCAAAGAACACTGTTAAGAGGGCCCCCTGCCTTGTAAAACTAACTGTTGAGTAAACATTGCCAAGTACGGAATCTTATAAGAGGCAACAATGTGATGACTTTCGGGATCATCTTTCAAAGCAGAGTTTACTGCGCAACATAGAGACAAATTTCTCAAGCGAGCACCGGGCTGCTGGCACAACAAAAACCTCATCCAACACGAAAAGGTAGAAATTCATGTTAGTTCTTTGGGTTTCTGATAGATGGCACTGCATGATGGAGTAGTTGCATATTCGTAGTCTGCTTGAGCCCGAGGCTTCAACAGAATAGTAATGTGTGTTCACAAGTCTTGTACCTGACGTGTTGAACCATAAATGCGAAAGACTACATGATGACCCCCGAGCATGTTTCTTGTCCAGTACCTTTAATATCAATTCCAATGAACAAGGAGGAAATAATAAAATTTGCTACACCCAACATTAAAACTCGTACCGAGGGGCGGAGCACACACCCAACATCAGGATGGGTGTGTGCCTGGGACATTTTTATATAATACCCTATCTTAACCTTACACCAGATGTAAAAAGATAGCCTTCCTAAGTCCTGTAATGTGTTGAAAGGAGTGCTGCATTGGTGCATACTGGTGCATTTTGGAGACCAACATTCCAATTTTAAACAAGTTTTAGCATATTCCTACTTTCCACAAAAATTACTGCCAAAGAACTTACTAATTAAATCCTATATCTCCAGCCTAAATCCAAGATCTATGCATTTGTTTGAAAAATGAATAAGATATTCAGTTCGCTCAAATAATTGTTACCCCTATCCTAATCCAGCTGTTTACATTTTTTTTTTTTTGTTGGGGGGGGGGGGGGCTTTTCTAATCCTGAGAGTAATGAAAGCAGGGTCTTTCGCACGGCACATACCCAGTACAATCCTACATGGGAGAACCCCCCCCCCCCTTGCTTACAATAGGCACGGCCCTAGCTAGTGGTTCTTCGATAAGACATTTAGAAAAAAAGTCTACTGAACGACCCTATGCCTCAGCTAACTTGTGAAGAACCGAACGGAAATAGTGTGACTATCTATCAGAAAATAGGCAAAGAATACAAATAGGCAAAATGTGGGCAGAAATGTGAAGGAAAGAAACAGGAAATAGAAAATATACCTGAAATTGATCAAAAAAAACAAAGAGGACAAAAAAAAAGGAAAAAAAAACAACAACCAACACACACACACACACACACACACACACACACATACACAAGCTCTTACTATAGCCACTTCTTTTTAGTTCCGATAACGTTTTCAATATTTCATTCGACATTACACCTGCAATATATGTAAATAACTATCCATTTCTTCCTTTTCCATCATTGGTATACCGTGTATTTAATTTATTCAAAAGTATTGTTGCGCCATATGTTTCTGAGGAATTTTGTCACGCATACATGATGCAAAAATTAAATTATTCGACGGCGCTTTCTATGATTGCGGACTCGGTACCCGTTCCGTGTCATAGATCATGCTATCCGTCGCACTGTGTCTTGTTTGAAACATTATTCGATAAAGAGTAATTTTTGACTCATTATTTCAACGAGATTCTTCACAAATAAGGTGGGATGGGATTGTTGAGCAGACCCAAATGGAGATTTTTATTCTTTTTTTTCCAAGCTGCATGATAAAATGCCAGGCGTCAAGACTGTATTTATGATAAGTGTGTACTGTGCCGTTGTTTTACGGACTGTGTGCTATATATTGGCTTTTAAATATTGAAATTTGGTTTTATATCTTACTATTGTACTGAATGTTAAAACACGAAACCTGTCCTTACGAGATGATAAAACAGTGAGACGCCTGTCCTTATCCCTGTTCAACAAACTTTCTGCGAATACCCCCCCCCCCCAAAAAAAAAGAAAGAACAAAAAACACAAAACAAACAAACAAACATAACCCAAAGACATAACAAAGCACCCAAACAATAAACATCTCCCTACATCCTGCAGTGCAACAAAGTTTCGTTAAAAACCACGGCTGCTGACTAATTGAAAACAACAGGGTTAGTAAATAACATTCACATAAATAGTACATCAGTTTCTGCCCTCATCGGTGTCTGGCGCATTGTTACGCAAACAACTTATGCTCATCATTTGTATTACCGCTAAACCTGCACAGACCAAGCATATACCACTCACTAAGTGTCATTTGGGCAAGGTTTGGGACATGAAAAATACGCACCCCTGCGTACCTTTTTTTGCCATGGAAACCTATACTTTGTAACATATTTAATACCGACAAGAAGTAATGACCATGTGTTTTGGGATGTTCAAAATAAGTCCACGAAAAGTTATTCTGGCCATCTATTTTTACAATATGGGACTGGCGCTGGCGGAAAAACTAACAACTACAAATAAAAATACAAGCTGCTTTTTTTTTGGGGGGGGGGGAGAGGGGGCGGGGGGTATCCAGACCGCATGACTGCATGTCATGAGATGGAGGTCTGGCCTGGGGCAACTGTGGTGCCATATTCATTTCTTGTCATTTTGTTTGGAAGTGACTGCATACCGCGGTAACAGAGGCAGAAGCGGGGAATTGAACCGGAAGTGAGATAGGAACATAGCAGTACCATGAAAATGTATACTTTGACAAGTCCACTTTTGATTTGGTCGTGTTACTTTAGACATGAAAACATTGTCTGCACAGCTGGGATTTGAAAGGAAGAATACTTCCGTCAAATGTCTATCTTTCTATCTATCTATCTATCTATCTATCTATCTATCTATCTATCTATCTATCTATCTATCTATCTATCTATCTATCTATCTATCTATCTATCTATCTATCTATCTATCTATCTCTATCTATCTATCTGTCTATTTGTCTATCTGTCTGTCTCTCTGTCTATCAATCTATCTATTTATCTATCTGTATATATATATATATATATATATGTATATATATATATATATATATATATATATATATATATATATATATATATATATATATATATATATATATATATATATATATATATATATATATATATATAAAATCAAACGTTGTCTTTGTTTGGTCCCTGAAACCTGATATGTTAGCATTTGAGGGTTTTGCAAATTTTGGTACAGGTCTCTTAAAGTAATATGTGAACTCTCTCTCTCTCTCTCTCTCTCTCTTTCTCTCTCTCTCTCTCTCTCTCTCTCTCTCTCTCTCTTTCCACGTATGTGTGTGCGTTTATGTAATTTAAATGGCTATTTTCAATGTACGCACGAGTGAATGCGGTGCAGGGTCGTTGTACAGGAAGAACCTCTCTGAATGTCGTGAAAATTGTAAGGAGGCCAGGGACAGAGTTGGTGACAGGTTTAATGAAACATTATTATTAATAATAATAATTATATCTTTGGCAGAGGGAGGCGGGGGGGGGGGAGGCTAGCAGGAACACTTATGCAGTTATATGGACCTTTGTGACAGATCGACCTATCAGAAGCACAGAATTGCCCGAGTGACGGTATAGGCACAAGTGTCAAAACAATGTAAATTTTACTCCACAAGACAGATTTCCTTCCAATCAGTGGCGGCCCTGGAACTGGTACTGGCACTTGGGGATCAAGTATAGAAAACATTCATTCAAATATTAGACCACCACCACCCCCACCACCCGAAAAAAAAACAAACAAAACAAAACAAAACAAAAACAAAAACAAACAAAAAATGAAATAAACAAAACAAACAAACAAACAAAAGAAAAAACAAAAATCACCATTTCCTGGAAAATGTGACTGGATATTTTACCGTGCCCATTGCCCAGTTTATGTTCAAATAAATAAATGTAACAACATACCACAGGGTGTACCTACGTTTATTTGCCTCTTCTGAACACATGTAAAATGTACCACCAAGGCACCAGCACATCTGGATCAGCTTTCCAGATCCATTTTAACACACTTGTATTTTTTTTTTCAGTTTTATTTAGTGTTCTTTCATAGTGTTGCTTTGTGTACACATCTGACATATATACGATGAATCCCCAATAACCGTCTGACAATTAATATGTTGCATAAGATTAGACCCCCAAATATTTTTTTGGTTATATTCCATCCAAATTTTAACAGCGTTTACATTTAAAATGTTTTATTTTGAAATCAGTTTAGTTTGTGAAGACTGAAGTATTGGCTTTGTGATGCTTATCATGCTTATGACAAGCCTGTTTTCATTCACAGAATTATCAAAAATAATCTAGCACCCATCTTTTTCTTTTAAATATCTCATTTACCTTTCTTCATATTCTGCTGCACAAGTTTCCAAATTCCGCAAAGTGTTTTTTTTTTTTTCGTTCTTATTGCATTGTATGAATTAATGGATTTATCTAACATAGCATGAATGCATGTGGTGCTTGTTATGATTTACTGATTAGTGTGCCATCTAGCGTCCGTTTGATGAACTACGGAGAATACTATGTGTGAATGCAAGGAGATAAATCCGCAAAATGTTGAGCGAAAATCTACCCACGAGCTGAACAGATAAGATGCTGAAACAGGTGGTATGTGCCTAGATGTTTAATAAATATACGATGGCTAAGATGAAAAGTCCATGTTGATTTATCCTTCAGTAGGCCAAACGGGTAAAACAGGTGGACGTGAGTCGATATCTCCTCTCTGCGGAGGGGCGTATTGAAGGAGAACACTGTGTAGGCAGACGGAGAGCGTATCGTTTGTGGTTATCCACTTAGCAGAGGTAAGCCGAGGTCAATGATCCAACTCTTTCCT
Source organism: Hermodice carunculata (assembly GCA_964020975.1). NCBI lineage: Eukaryota > Metazoa > Annelida > Polychaeta > Eunicida > Amphinomidae > Hermodice > Hermodice carunculata. The sequence goes on from OZ026621.1 coordinate 39,123,707, forward strand.
CCCTGTATGTATGTATGTATGTATGTATGTATGTATGTATGTATGTATGTATGTATGTATGTATGAATGAAGGAAGGAAGGAAGGAAGGAAGGAAGGAAGGAACTTTATTTCGCTATACCTAAGACAAATGGGGCATTCTGCAGAAAAACAGGAATACATAGCAATAAATACAAGGAAACAAACAGCGACAAATTATACATGTACAATAACAACAACAACAACAACAACAACAAAAACAACAACACACACACAAGTAACATACAAACATACAAGGTACAGAAGTGATTCGTGTTTCTCAATTATACAGGTTGTACGATTTACAGCGGGGCTTCAATTTCTATTGTAGCAGTCAAAAACGATTCCAGAATGTAAATTACTTCAATATCATGACATTTTATCAGAAATAGAAATTTCTCATTGTCGTTTAACTCTTTAAACTTTGTAAATATTTCGTCAGCTAAATCTATCAATTTTCTACGTGGACTTGAAAATTTTGTGCTTTTCAAGAAGGTAATGAAATTCATTTCCAATAGAAGAGCATGTCATTGATAAGGTGGTGTTTTTATCGGTCGTTTGTGTCTGCCAATTTCAATGGGGTGATTATGTGCACTGATTCATTATCGTGTAATACTTTTACTTTGGTGTAGCATTTTTAATTACATATAAATATTTTTTTCTAATTCGATTTTTTTTAATTTAGCGCACGTTCTCATTTTTTTTATCCGGTTGTAACTGTATGTTGAATTCACTTTCCCTTTGCATTAAGAATTTTTCTCTGAACAGATAATTTATCATTTTTGTCGGGTAATCCTCAAAATTAACTCCGTAATTATCCCAAATATCTTCACACCCGATAAGATCCAAAATGTCTCTTACAGTTGCTAACCATTGAGATTTTCCGGTTGTCATTAATTCTTGGTTACATTTGAAGGCATCATACAAAAGTGATTCGAAATATAAATTTATAATACGATGCCAGTTTTACATACGCGACTGAGTATCATCAAGGAGTAAGGGTATTGGCCTGTTTCACTTAGTAATGCTATGTTGCAGGCTTTACTGTTGACTCCCAAGCAACCCCCCCGCCCCTCCCCCCCCAAAAAAAACAAGATGTAATTTATCGAAGGGTGTTTTAAAGTTATAACTTAGATTATTCTATAATAACAACTTAGTTGGTGTATAGGCCTAGTATACGCTCCCCAAACTTCACAACCATAGAGAAAAATGGGTGCAATCGCTTTTTCAAAGAGATGCAAGTATAATCGGGTATCTGTTTGATTACTATGTAAAACATTCTTCAATCTGCCTAATGCTTTCAGTGCTTTATCACATTACTGGCACCCATAAAATTTCCATTTAGCGAAATTTCTATTCCCAGATACACGTATGCTTTTACAACTTCAATTTCTCTTTTGCCAAACTTAAAACGACGGAAGACCAATTTACCAGTTTTGTTAAATATCATTACTTTTGACTCTTCTACATCAACAGACAGTTTCCATTCTTGACGATATAAGCAGAGCTTATCCAAACAACATTGCGGACCAATTTCATGTTCGGATAACAGAATAAGATCATCTACGTATAATAAACAGTTAAGCTTTTCATGATACTGCGTCACAGGATCACAGTTATTATCAAATATAGAAGGGAGATCATTGAAATAAATATCAAGGAAAGTGGGGCTTCGGACACAGACTTGCTTTACTCCATTATTCATCAAAATTTTGCCAGAAAATCCTGAAGAGAATTTAATTTGAACATATGAATTTTGGTACATATCTTTCAAAATGTTAAACATATCACCACCAATATTTCATGTTAACAATTAAGACAACAAACCTTGATGCCAGACCATGTCGAATGCCTTTTTAAAGTCATTGAAACAGACGTTTAAAAAATGTTTACCAAGTACTTTTATATATTTATCAATAAGTGTACGGAGAAGCAAAATATGATCACCTGTTCTTGATCTTTCCGTGAATCAAATTTGATATTGTTTTGTTTATGCCTCTATCATTTGTATAATTATTAATACGCCTATTTAGAATGGAGGAAAATAATTAAGATAAATAACTAGTTAATGAAATCCCTCTATATTTGTTAGGGTCGAATTGTGATCCACCTTTGTGCAAGAGCGTTAATAAACTTATCTTCCAAGTTTTCGGGAAAAACCTGATTAAAATATCAAATTGAAAAGGCGTGTTATCAATGGTGATAATAAGTCTTTTCCTGTTTATAACATTTCATTCAGTATAGCATCTTATCCTGGCGATTTCCCAATTTTTTAAATGCGGATATGACACATGTAATTTCACTTTCTTTTATAGCAAACTCAATCTGAAAAAATGTCTTTTTAAAATTATTATTTTCAATTGCATCTTGTACTTTTTCTTCAATATGACTCCTTTTAACCCTAATTCTATTTGTCATAATTGTGCTAAGATGCCGTATACACTGAGCAGCCAATCTTTTCACTAAGCTGGTTTCCAGGCGACATTTTCAAGTTCTTTTATTAAGTCCCGATAATGAGTTGTATTTTTATCATGCATGTCAATTGGTGATTTGATTTTTTTTTTCAATTCTTCTTCTTTCCTTTTCCCGGTTTGTCGAAACTCTCTCCTTATCTTGTAATAGGTTTGTCTCAAAGGATAATTTTGTGGCTCATTGGATACTTGTCTTGCCATTTTGTTTCATTTCCTGGTAGATGGTGTGACAATCGTTGTCTGCAAAATGTGGAAGTCGCTTTCGTTTCTGACTATTATATATTTTATATTTAATAGCAAGTTTACCAGCCTTGTGTATAATTGAAGTAAAATAATTAGCTTTGTCTGTAGAAGCTTTATCATATACATAATACTGAGTTTTTATGAAATTTTCAAAATCTTTTTTACAAATAGTTTCGAGTGCCAATTTAAAGCCCTCCAGGTTTGAAACAGACCAATTTGGTATTATAAGGCTTGGCTCCAGTGCACGTTCCGCACGCGGCTGGAAGTAGTTCAAGGATAATTGCTTTATGTTAATGCGTAAGTCAAATGAGACAGTAACGTGATCGGAATACCAATTAGACTCTTGGACTTCCATACAATGTGTGTAGGGAAAGAATGTATGTATGTATGTATGTATGTATGTATGTATGTATGTATGTATGTATGTATGTATGTATGAATGCCCATACAAATAAATTCACTTCGTTATGTTTAACATTGTTTAATATATTTTCTTGAGACATTGCCAGGCACTTAGCTAAAAAGTCACCACCAAGGAAATGACCGAGTCTTTGTAAATTATGTCAAGAAAACAAGTAAATGTGTTGCCAAGCCGAAATCGCTCAAAAGATCCGAAAGATTAACAGCGTTTTGTGGTCGAATACATGGCAGCAAGGGCTTGTCATATGCTATAAAGTTTTTTATTTTTTACTTCTTTTCTAGAAATATCATTTGAGGAAACCTTTCATTAGATATTCAAACAAAAATTACATAGATTGTAGTATAGTGTTTTTTTTTTATTCTTTAATGTACTGGGAATTATCACTTCACTGACACGTGTAATGAGCATGTATGTCTGTAATTCTGTTATAATGTTACCCCGCACCCAAATTGTGGCAAATAGTAATGCAGAACGAAAGGTCATAATTTTGAATTCTTTAAAGTGTTGCAACCTCCCAAACTCCAACTGATCGCCAGCAAATATATATCTCCATATCTCTAATTAATTGTGTTATATAGGCCGATACAGGGACTTGCTGAAATGCAAAAGTGTAGACCTTCAACTGGATATTTGCACAGGAAGAAGGATCGGGGTATAGGCACAAACCCACTATCTACTGAGCTGCTTTGTCGAAATTGTCATGTTGTATCAACACGGAGAGGAGTTTATATAAGCTTTAAGCTTGTTCTCCAATCCCTTTTCTGTTGAAATAAAATATGTTTGAATCACAAACCCCTTACTACCGGTGGTGTTAATCCGTAAAACAGATACCAGCCAAAACTGGTGTTGATAGAAGAGGGCACGCATGGAAACATACGTCAACATTGCCTCGAAGATTAATCTTACCCCGACGTATGGCACCACCCCGTTGTGGTGTTTGTATCATGCCACAGTGCTTTTTCAATAGCATCAATGACAATAGAGACAAAGCGCTAAATGATTTTAATGAATGTTGAATTTTTAAAAAAGTATACTGGTGTATCATTTGCATATGTTTAGAGGGGCATTAGAAACGCAGGAGTTGCTCTAACTGCGATGTGTAACGCTGAAACATCAGTAAACCTTGGGAAAGCAATGTACCCCATGATGACATATGAATTCAACACTATTGGCTAAACCAAATAATATGTCGGACTAAATGCCGCCAAAGAATGGAATCAGCTGCCAGGCTGGGATGCTGTACGGACACAGGTCTAGCTATGTCTTGATGTCAGCCCAAACTTGGAAATTTATTGCAAATAATGCACGGGTTCTAGCCCGCACCTGAAATAAATTCTGTCAGAAACCAGTCAGATAAAGACTGAAAAGTGAAGTGTGCTAATTTCTGTGATAATAAAAGTGACAGATTATTTATTTGTTTTCCCTTTTATCTCGCTCCCTTAGTACTGCTACATTCAATGTGGTAAATCAAACTGCACATCTTCGACAGCTGAGTCGTATTCGGCATCCCCAGCAACCATTGGCAGGCACAAAGTGATTGAGCAAGTGGACATCTTACCGCCGAGATATACAGTTCTTCCAATAATAATAATAATAATTTTATTCGGAAAACTACCCCTTTACAGCTGGGGCATCAATGGAACGGGGTTTATTCCATGATGCGTCCAAGTATATTACAATAAGCCGTCTAT
>OZ026621.1:39128748-39133748 GCA_964020975.1 Hermodice carunculata
ATTACAAAGTAAAGATTTGTGTGTGATAGGGCTGTATCTACGTTCAGCATTGAGCCGTACGTGGAACAGCATCCATTTACCATTTGAAATCTACTTTTTACATGCGCATGCAACTATCAATAGGCTTCTCATAGCTCCATCTATATATACATATATATTGTCCATTACATTCTTTTGACAAATTAACCTTCCCTTAACACTAATCACACATACATTTTGGATGCTACCTCTTCAAAATACCAAATCGCGAATTCCGCACCCAATGCCAATGGTTTGTAAATAATAAATGAATAAATAATTAATTTTATTAGGAAAACTACCCCTTTACAACGGGGGCATCGATGGAACAGGGTTATTCCATGATGCGTCCAAGTATCTTACCCATTTTAAAGTTTGCTTTCAACCGGTGTAAACAATCATCAATATCATAATTTTTGTCCCCCGCGCTAAAACTTGAGATAAACCACTCATTGGGAGAAAACTCCAGAAAGAGTAAGGACAAGTACATCGTGCACTTTTGGTTTACAATGTAGAAAATAAGTGTTTATCATCGTCATATTTACAATGTATAAAATTGAAGTACACTTCAAGATAGATAAAACTTATATACAATATAGGAGCTCCATTTAAAATCTATGGAATCTGCACCTTACAGGGAACTGTACAACTCTATTTCTTTACTGTGAACAGGCACAGTTGAAGATATATATATATATATATATATATATATATATATATATATATATATATATATATATATATATATATATACATATACACACACACACATATATATATATGTATGTATATATATATATATATATATATATATATATATATATATATATATATATATATATATATATATATATATATACTATATTTCTTTACTGTGAACAGGCACATGTGATTAGGAATACTGGACCCACAGTGGGCACCGAAGCGAGCATCATTAATCCCAGCAGATAATTGCAAATAAAATGTACACAAATAATTAGGGCTTTCTTTTCATTGCTATTGCCTTCAGTGTGATAAGTTCATTATATTTCACATTTTGCGGAAAAGGGTATAGGCTTTAAGAAAATTGTAATGGTAGGTATTTATATTATTTGGCCGTACTTTTTTAAAAGATGGTTTTCGAAACTTTATATGTATATATGGACAGAGAGGGAGAGAGAGAGGGAGAGAGAGAGAGGGAGGGAGGGAGGGAGGGAGGGGAGAGAGAGATAGAGAGAGAGAGAGAGAGAGAGAGAGAGAGAGAGAGAGAGAGAGAGAGAGAGAGAGAGAGAGAGAGAGAGAGAGAGACGACTGTGGAAAACTTAGTAGAGGCCAATCTAACCGCTATTTGTGCCGAGATGGAAGATTACGTGACCAAAGGTGTTTTTTGAGGAAGCCAAATGATTTTTTTTCTGTGGAGAGGTCGAAGGGCCATGCAATAATCATAGCTATAACACGTCAGATATCAACATTTTTGGTATGGGTTTGTGTTTTGAAATCTCCAAACATGTTTAATTAATTTATCAATGTATGTATGTATGTATGTATGTATGTATGTATGTATGTATGTATGTATGTATGTATGTATGTCTGTATGTATGTCTGCATGTATGTATGTATGTTTGTGTGCATGCACACATGCACGTAACGCACGTAGGCCTATGTATATACAAAGTTATTTATGTTTGTGTGCAGACTTAATTAGATGTGGCTCGTCTAGTAATACGGCTTCATAAACTAGCAAACGTGTAGTTGAAAAACTATCTTATGGCTGTCATTTTGTCTTTGTATTCATGCTTGGGACTTTGTGAAATTAAAAACAGTACGAACATTAAAAAAAGATGTGAGGATAGCTTACAACATGTAAAGCTCTGACAATATTGTGTCATAAAACATTTTAATTTCATATACTTTTGTCTATTAAACATTTAGATATGGCCTCGTGAGCTTGATGCCGACCATCTGAATAGAATGACATTTCTTTGGATAAAAAAGGGGGCGCAAAAAAAACAACAAAATTAAAAAAGACAGCACCGAAAAAAAAAAAAAAACTTTGAGCAGATTTGTCCTGGTTGCAGTTCTGTTTAAATAGTATATGGTCAGACTGTGTTTTAGTTTTATCTGGTTACATATCAAACGTATACTTCGGCTTCCTGCTCACAAACTTTACGAGTGCCAGTCTTCGTTTTTATGAGTTACCTGATGAGTCTACCCCTGTGCCCATTAAGGTGTCTGGTGGAACTAAGTGACTTGTCGTATCTTTGGCATGGTTGATCCTTAAAGTTCTCCCTCTGTTCTTGCAAAAGTTCAGTAATCTTGACTGTGTCGTCTGTTATTTTGTTTTTCTTGTATATGACTGAGGATCGCCATCTGTTGTTTAAAGGCTCTGTCACCGGATCTGCTATTTCATCTGCCAAGGAAATCCTGGCATTTGGTACAACGGAAAGTTCGGCTGCGTGTACGACAGAAACCATTTTCACCCTACCGTTAATTTTTCACATACCTGGCAGTTGTCTCATACCATAATGTTTTTATCCACAACCGGTTGGGAATAGCTTCTGATATTGTTGCAAAACCTGCTCAGTTATCAGCTACCCTAACAGAAGAAAAGGCAAAAGCGTAATAAGAAACTTCACTTCATTCATTCCGATTCAGGCATCCCGTGTCTTGGCCAGCTGCATGTCCTTCGCCTTGCCTCCCCCGTTATCTTTTATGTTTACTTTTGTAAGTTGTCTGCCCATCGTCAGCAAGATAGGGTCCTCTCTCTCTCTCTCTCTCTCTCTCTCTCTCTCTCTCTCTCTCTCTCTCTCATCTCTCTCTCTCATCTCTCTCTCTCTCTCTCTCTCTCTCTCTCTCTCTCTCTCTCTCTCAATGCGTAACATGAAGAGGTCACATGTCCCATAACACTCCCTTATCATAAAACAAGCTAATGATCGTAATTAAAGACATAGAATCTTACAACACCAAACTCAAAAGATTAGCCTCCATGTAAGTCTTTGATCTTTCTAAGATTGTAATATTAAAGTAGAGGCATGATTGTCGATGGTGACGATCATAAAGACCAGGATTGAAAGTACTGTCCTTCTACATATGTGATTTAGAAAAATGTTTATATACTATTTGTGTCCACAATGTTATGCAGAGAAGTCAGGATTATTATTATTATTGTTATATCATAAGTATTATTATTATTATTATTATTATTATTATCATCATCATCATCATCATCATCATCATCATCATCATCATCATCATCATCATCATCATCATCATCATCATCATCATTATTATTATCATTATTATACAAATGTTTCCGGCTGTGCCCAGGTAACAAATTAAACAGACGCCAAAGAGGTAATGTGTAAAAGGGGAAAGAACATACATTTTCAAAATGCTTCAACAAATGTCCAAGTTACCCAAGGCCTAATCAAAATAAATGTGTGGTTCTGGTAACCTGACAGACTCTAATACAAAGGACCAACCCTAAAATTAATGGACCACAAAAAAGTACCTTTAAGCCGCCCTTCCCTAATAAGTACTTGTCGACCCAGGCCAGTGCTACAGACTCAGTCAGAGACCCAAGTGGCCCAAAAATGTCCGTAATTTTTTTCAGTGGCCCAAATGTGCCCTACACGAAGGCATACTGGGGGAAGGGGTGTCTGGGGGCATTACCGCCCCCCCCCCCCCCCGCAAAAATTTAATTTGAGCATGCAAAATGGTATCTGGGGAGTTTTGAGTATCTTGCTTTCACATGGTTCACGAAATTATAACATTTTAGTCATTATTGTACTGATTTGGATATTTTCCCTCAGATTGTACCCCCCCCCAAAAAAAGCAGATGAAAATTAGCAAAAATTAGTAAAAAAGATGAATTAAAAAAATATCGCCATGTTATCTACTTCCCATGGTGGACGACAACATGAAAATAGCAGAAATGCCAGTATGAAATCGGGAAAAATATTAATTTGCTTTGCTCAGGTTTGTGGCTGAAATGTTTAATTATTTATGAATTAAGATTGATCTAAATTATCATATATAAAATAAATATAAGCACCAAAGGCGTAATTTTTATAACCCCAGGGACCTGCTACATATAATTTGTAGGTCCCTGATAATACTAAGATATTTAAACTAAAATATATAACGCCGTCCAGTACTCCCATCTCATGCACCAATCATGATTTCATATTATTTTTGAAAATGGTCTTACGTTTATTTGATATACCCTGGCGGGTTCTGCATAGGAATAGGTAAAATCATGGTACAGTAGTACCTTCAATTATCGACCTGGCCGAATTCTGTAGCATTTTTTCAAGAGCTGTGCTGCAAAAGTTTGCTACAATACTCCAGCTGGACAACCTTGGACCAGCAGTAAAACGCGACCGACCAGCAAAATCAACCCACAAACAACCAACCCGTACATAAAAAAAACGATTGTTCAAATCAATCGTAACCAAGTTGTAAGACAAAGCTCACAGAAAAGCTGGCCAACGAGTGCCGTCATTTTGCAGTAAAGTCACCTCAAATACAGCGTTTATTTCAACTTGTCCGGACGGTCAACTTGGAAAGGGGAAAAAGCATTGCGCCACGATGGTGCCGTATCGGTATCTAGTATCGCTAGGTTTCAGGTGTCCGTCTTCCGAGCTTCCAGAGCAAACAGTCGCCAACGTATTCTTAAAGGATGACTTACAATCTAAACTTTGATATGCCCCGCTCGGTTGTCTCTGAAAAGCAGTTATCGTCGTTAGTTATAAATCCAAATGCAACAGGAAGCCATACGCACAATGCACGCCCATTTAAACATGGCGCAATGCATTGCGGAAAGGAAAATCACAGCGAATCGTAGCCACATGCTTTCAGCACGGTACCAGGTGTCCATTATGGCATCAAAGAGGTAATGTGTAAAACGGGAAAGAACATGCGTTACAATGATATGCTCTATCAGACCCATCCGATTTTTTTATTCATGTGGATTGATTATTTCAATCAATTTTGTTGACTGA
>OZ026621.1:39138748-39151248 GCA_964020975.1 Hermodice carunculata
TCGTCACTAATGGAAGTAACCCCCATGGGGAAAAAACTTTGAAGTCGAGCTGTTTGAAGTTGTCAGGCTTCACTCACCTGGTGACAAGTCGAGACGGCGCAAACATTCCAGGTATGATGTACAAATTTATCATCAGATGGCATTTTTTGTCCTAGAGTGGGGGTGAGGGTGAGAGTGGGAACGCACATGCTCATGTTGACTTTGATCCAAGCGTTTTTGCCATGCAGATGACTCTCTTGTGTACACCGTATATCGAAATGTGACACTGTCTGGTAACGAGGACGTTTGCTATTAGCAAACGTCGTCGTTACCAGACAGTATCAGACAGTGTATTCTTTTTAAAGAATATAGGCCTAAATGACCATAAGTACATGTATAATATATAACCCGAGAACGCAATTTGTTTTGGGCAAGATCCCTGAGGTTACCGGTGAAAATTTGCCTTGTGATCCATCATTCTAGGGAATATTTTCAATGAAATGACTTTCTTTGCACATAACAAGAGCACATTTTGTCTACCTGTCTGAAATACGATTAATCACTACTTCGACTTTACTTGCTCTGAAACAAAAATCCTACTTGCCAGTTTTGTTCCAAAATTCACTTGTTCACCGCTCAAGCAGTTACGTCATTAACCACTGGATCATCGTGACACAACGGACGCATGATGATGTTTGGCATGAATATTAGTCACAGAATAGGACATCATTTCTGTGACAAAAAGGTGAACCATCAAGAGCATGTGTATCGATACATGTTTAAATGTAGAACGCATTTAAGGCTTTTTTTTTCGCGGCAGATTCGATTAACTTTTTTCACTGCAGGCCCAATCAAAATCTTCCCAGGCGATCATATATATATATATATATATATATATATATATATATATATATATATATATATACGACCAAAGCCCGACGAGGAAAGTTGTTCACGTGCACCACTTTCGTAGCCTTTGTCCTCTTATGGGTACTGGAAGCGTGATAGTAAATGAATGCCAAATTGGTTTACAAAGAGCACGAATGTTGTTGCAACATGAAAATGAACGTCTTCCTTTGTCTAAGTACAGAGGCATGGAATAATTCCGATCGTTTAAGCGAAAACCCCAACACTATGCAACTTTTGCAAGTGGCAGGGACGTGCCAGAAAGGGAACTATATTTTATAGCTCTAAAATGGCAATACTCGTGGAAGATTACTGAGGCATTTCTATTCGTGAATTTTCTCAAATTGTCCGACTGCAATGCCTGTCAGATATATAATTGAGTGATCATGGGTTTACACAGTAACGGCCACTCGGAGGAACTCAGTAAGTCATGTTGTCATGGTAACGTTATTATGGCTTCATATTTTCTGTACATGTGATATGGATTGATAGAAATTTCACGACAGCTTGTGCAGTGCACCCTTCAAGTCGACAGTACAGTGCTGGCGAGTGCAAACGAACAGGTGCCTATTTAGCCTCCAAACAAATAGCAGCTATCTTGCAGTGAAGGAACGAAAATTGCTTAGCATTTCACAGACAGGAAATAATGTATGCAAGACAGTGTTTGCGTCATCCATAGTATTTCTGTTAATGCTGTTTCAAAAATAGCCTAGAAAACGATAGACATCTGTATTGTCCTAGAACTGAAGACATTGCTATCCAAAATCAAAAGGCTATGCTAGATCACAGGTTTGCTCACGTCGCTCTGAATAATCGCTATTTTAGGCGCACGGAGGCGATGTCAGAACTACATTACGGACCTACCAAATCCTGTGTTACACGTTTAGTATGTACTTCGCAGAAATGTCTGAAAAACGTTAAAAGCTTAAGAAAATGGAGAGGTCTTGAACGATGGAATTGTTACTTTGCGTCAGCAGCATGGAGTTTATGCTTCTGTCGATGACGATACGACCGCCTGCGTCTCTTAGTGAACGGGATATATGAATTGCAAAATACAAAGAGTACAGCGTGAAGTAATGAACATCATGCAAGGAATCTAATCCGTGCGCATACTGAGGCCGCTACATATGGTGAAATATGACACTACAGTAACAACCCGTATCTTCCAGAAACTCGATGCCCATTGGGAATGAAAAACCTTTTTCTACTAAAAAAGTAAGCATGAAGATATAAGTGTGCCGTCACTTAAAAAAAAAAAAAAACAAACTGCCAGGCAGATTCATTAATAACGATAGAACATCCCCCCGTCTTTCTTTCTTTCTTTCTTTCTTTCTTTCTTTCTTTCTTTCTTTCTTTCTTTCTTTCTTTCTTTCTTTCTTTCTTTCTTTCTTTCTTTCTTTCTTTTTGTTTTTGTTTGTTTGTTTTGTTTAAATTGAGCGGCAAAAAATGTAAATTCAGAGACGTCCCTTAATTCTTTATCCACAACTATAAGAAAATTTGACAGCTGTTGTAAATGTACAACTGCAGCATATGCTAGCTAGGTCCAGATGATTATATCCACACGGACACTGTCAGCTGTCTGGACGGCATTGCTACTTTCTCATTTCAGAGGTACTCTATGTATCTAACTTTAAAAAAAAACATGTATCTTTCAGCTGTAAGACACGAGAGGTTTATTTGTATCGTAGGTGTAATGGTACATCTACGGTACATCAAGAGTTGCCGCTTTTCATGCTTTGATACATTTTACTCTTGCAGACCAGCAAATGGAGTGTGGTCAGCTGAATGGTCTTGAAAATCATAAAATAATGACCGCTCCCGTTAAAAGACAATTCTGTTCTTGACGCAGGTATGAATGATTGGTCGTTGTAATGAGTGTATGGCTGCATGATTTTACTCAGTCTGGTTTCACGTGTGCTGCCTATGTCATGATTGTACATATTTTGAACATGCGTTAGGATTTATCTATGTGGTTAAAATAATAGATTTGTTCCCAAACAGATTTACTTCATAAAAGTTTGTTTACAATGGGAGACATTCATATTTAACTGCGATCCTGCTCACTTCCTGCGTTGCCGGGGCAACAGACTGATGCTTCCACCATGATCAGGGCAGGATTTGTATTATATACTACATAAACATCCATAAATAACACCTTTTCAACCAAAAGAGAGCTCATTTCCAATCAAATTAGGCATCCTTTATGTTTCAAATATATGTTAAAACATTTTCTTAAGATTATTCTGTGTTTGTATTGTTTATTTTATTGCGAAAGTACTTTTGACCATGCTAAATACATGGATCTGGCCTGATGCAGGTGGCTCCCTCTTTTGCTCAATAGGTGTTAGAGGAGCACTGTATTTAAATATGAATACAGCCTATTTTGGGATTGAAACATGATGTAGTGCTCACAATTGACCATGGAAGGTTTGTGTCTCAAAAATGTGTGCTAATTTCCTTGTCTATAGCGTGCCATTGATTTCTGGTTTATCCTTACGTGTGCGATAAAGACAGTAATATCAGGAGACCCCCTTAAAAACTATGACCATCCTTCATGTAGGTATTTCCAAAGAATTACCAGTTGGTCTTAACCGAGGACCTAACTCTTGACGAATGACTTCCAGTTTCAACACATCCCTGTAAGACTAATACCAACAAAAATGTTTCCACGCTGTATCATCATCATCATCATCATCATCATCATCATCATCATCATCATCATCATCATCATCATCATCATCATCATCATCATCATCATCATCATCATCATCATCATCATCATCATCATCATCATCATCATCATCATCATCATCATCATCATCTTTGTTGTTGTTTTTTGCGATGTTGACCACAATAGGCAAGGGCAAGAACAGAAGGTTCTAGCCCTGCCTAAAAGAGGGCACTGCAGTCGCTGGAGGGCTAGGGCTGTGTATTCTCATCACTTTACATTGTAATTTGCAACTTAATAACTTGAAAACAACTGCACCAAGTGACACCAGATTCCGCACAGTAAATCTAAATGCGAAACTAAAATACCTCACAAAAATCATTAACCACAGCTACTAAAGTGACCAGTTTATTAAAGGTTACTTTAACATGCAAACCAATGGGAGTACCCAGCTCTAGCCTTCCAAATGTTTGTGTATTCGGTTGTGTATTGGGACGTAAACACACTTCAGAGCTAATTCTGACTTTTCCTATTGAAGTTACATGAAAAGACGAAAGTTTATTGCATTGCCTTTTGTCAATTTCACCTAAAGCGTGAGAGTAGCACTTAAGCCGCGATATGGCATTGATTTCATTTCCGGCGTGACATTTGCTGTTATAGTCTTAAATATTTTCCTTTCAGCTATGATCATTTTAAGCACAAGATCACTTTTTTCAAGGCACGATAAACGCATATTCATTACTACATTATATTCGTAGTCAATATTTATTATCTGAATGACAACGACAAAGCGCAATTTAATCACTATAGTGACAAAAAGTAATTTATGTTAGTGCAAAGTGAAACAAAGTAGGCATCTTTATTACCATGTATGTTGTTTTGTTCATTATTTAAGGGTCAGTGTAAAGGGGTTAATATTTCCAGCAGCAAAGCTATCCTTAATTTTCAATATCGTTAGTTAGAAATACAACTTTGTCAAGAAATGCTTTTTAATGAGAGAAAGTCACGATTTACAAGAGGGTAAACCGAGGACACAAAAACTCTTAACTGATTATTCTCACCATGGGCACAATATTAAATTGAATTGGCTTTTCTCGGTAGGTCTAGAAAATTTTAGGACATTTTTGGACTGCATTAAAAAAAAAAAAAAAAAAAAAAAAAAAAAAACCCGACGGGGGCACAAAATTTGCAATTGCACATTATGATTAAAAAAAGAAGAAGAAGAAGAAGATAAAAAAATAAAAAATAAAAAAAAACGTCTCGAGCCTCCTGCTCACCAATAGTAGATGGATAATGTAGCCTTTTGCTCATATAGTAGGTTTAGGTACGTAACACAACAATACCTCTTAGGAGGCTACATTGGCTCCCAAAATTCTTCACTATGTTTTGAGTAATAACAATCTTTCGTATAGATGATCCACAGACAGACACTTGACAGATACAAATGTGATCTCGAGACACAGATTATCGGCTTATTATTCTGAATGCTAATACACACACACACACACTCATATATATATATATATATATATATATATATATATATATATATATATATGTGTGTGTGTGTGTGTGTGTGTGTGTGTGTGTGTGTGTGTGTGTGTGTGGTGTGCGTGCGTGCGTGCGTGCGTGTGCAGCCTGTACCAATGTATGTATGTATATTTCGCCTACGGGATCTAAATTAGCAACAAAGATTCAAAACAAACATTCGGCATCAGTGCAGATTCACTGCAACATGTGAGTGTGTGACCCCTTAGAGTGCCAGCGCAGCATTTGAACGTTTGACACCGAAGAATGCAATGTGTGACATCGTAGAATGCGAACGCAGCGCTTAGATTGACGATATAGTATGTGTCAAAAAAATACATCATAGACACAACTTCTGTGCGTTCACTTAAAAAACCAAGACACGTCAAAACAAAAATACATGTATATATGGATGAGGATGACTTAACCCTCTCGTGTCAGTACGATTTGGTAAATGTATCGGCTCAGCTCAAATCAACAACACATATAGACACAATTATACACAAACATATTTCACGTCCCGCACACTCTGAGTCGCCGATTTAAGCTTTCAGAACTCAGTGGCAACCGTTTTAAGTGCTATGTGCAGAAGCATAGAAGGGGCCATATGTTGTCGGCGATTTCTTATGCAGGATCGTCAACTCTTTGGCAATTTACCTCCTCCTTCCTGCGGAAGAAAGCTGAAAACTCAGCGAAATGGACAATCTGCTATTCAAGTTGCGAAAGAAGGCACAAAGCACGGATAAAATATAACGTAAAGGTAAGCCTTTGCCGGGTCTTGAGCATGCGTATTGAACGTTTTGTGCATTATGCGTCTAATGTTGCTGAATGAGTCTGGTATTCAGTAATGTGGGCGTGGATATGCGGCAAGTGGTTTAATTTGATTGGATAGCCCTGTGGATATGGACACGTATTTCAGTTGCATAAATTTAAAATACAGAGACTAGATAGAGCCATGACAGTTAACTGTGCACATGGATCAGCTACAAGTATCAATCTCCATGTTGTGGGGAGTTATACAACAGCTTTACCTTAGAAAAGACTAAAATACATGTATACCGTCACATACTGGTGATTTGCTGCGAAGAAGTTTTCGAAAGGTGAACAATAGAAACAAACAACATGGTCCTTTCATCTACTAGACCAAGGAGTGGTTTCTCTCTACCCAGCGTCAGAAACAAATCTGTCTTTGTGTTTTCAAATCTTAATTAGATGCTACTGTAGCATAAATTTAAGAGATTAAAGAGTGACGGACACCTCTACCTAACTTAACTTGTTCAAGTGTCCCTCGTTTGCATAGATTAAAATGCAACAACTTTGATTCATGGTTCATGGGATGTGGCTAGGACACAAACCTAAAATTGAAATTGGAATGACACCTTGAACTGTGATAGTCTTGAAGATATTCAAGATTTAAATTTTGTGTAGTCAGCTAATTTGCATAAATGAAAATGCTACAATTTTGGTTCATGGTTCATTGGATGCGGGTATCTCACCAACCTATAATTGAAGTTGGATTCGAATTTCCGTTCATAATAGTTTTTAACCATTCAAGATAAAAAAATTGCGTGTTTGCCTATTTTGCAAAAATCAATATCTTTAAAATTTAGTTCATAGCTTATTGGATGTGGCTAGGCTACAAACCTGTTAGTTGAATTTGGGATGGCACCTTTATCTACGCGAGTCTTGGATATATTCAACCTTAATATTTCCCAATGCCTCTGATTAGCATAATTTTGAATTCTGAAACTTTTGTCGACTGTCCCGTCAGATTGGTAGGAAATTGTCACAAATCCATGTGTAGAAGCAGGATAAAATTGGCTGTGAAGGACAAGGACAGAAAGAAAGAATTTATGGAAAACCAATATGTCTGTGTTAGTACACAAACATTATATCATTGGTCGGTTATGATTATAATCTATGCGATTTCAAATATGTGAACATTCATATGAAGTCTTACAACAACATAATTAGCGCATGAAAAAACAGTGCATTTGAGATACGTTTTAGAAAGTGTGAAGAAAGTGCTACACGCACCTGGCAGACTTTGAAAACTGAAATATTTTCCAAGGTGCTACTATACATATTGAGCAGAGAAGTGCCATTGACATAATTTAGAGTGAAGGTCAACGATTGCCTCAAAGAACATTCCATTCGAGTTTCTTGTCGAATGATAAAATTGACTTGCATATTTTAATCACCTATAAATATATGAATACTTTTAAAAAATCGAGTTTAAGATGCATTTAACTCAATCGAGATAAAACTGCCTGGTGCATTTTCGGTCGCTCAGGGTCACACGTCATCTGACATAAGTTTTCAAAAGAGTAAACGTGCAGTTATGCTTATTGTTATTTCCACAACTGAATAAGACTTTCGTTTCGGTTATATAAATATATATATATATATATATATATATATATATATATATATATATATATATATATATATATATATACATATATATATATATACATATATATACATATATATATATATATATATATATATATATATATATATATATATATATATATATATATATATATAGTTTGTTGTATAGTACATCCGCAAAGAGATATCTTCCCGCATATTGTCTTTTCGTCAACCCATGTAATCGATAATGTGTCCTCAATGGGCACTTGTTTTAAATGGTTCATTCATTTATTTGTTTATTGCGATCATGTAAAGCTTTTGACGGTACTTTATGTGTCAGAATGAATGGTTTTTACTATGAAATAATTTTGGTGGTTTTCGGGATGTTCCAAAAAATAAATGGTCTTTCTTATCAAATTGAATCTTAACGTTTCATCTGTCATCTGTCTTGGCAGCTTTGTGGCTTTATACCTTTATATGTCATGCTATATCTAATGATCACCATGTAAAAGCATTTTAATAAACAATTTTATTTATTTCTTCTGGATGACGTAGTCAAAATAGTACCTCCAATTCCATGTATGACGCTGGCTCTTGCATGTTATATGGCTACATATAGAACTAGCATTATTGGCCGAATGAGGAACGTAAAGATAGTCACTATACTAAAGTCCAGAGTCTGCATCTAAGTTACCCCTAAGTGTTTCTGAATTAATATCCGAATCTGTAAATCCGTTGTAAAATAAAATGTATGAAATACATTGACAATTGCTGCCATATTAATGAAAGTGTCCATGATTCCATCTGGCTTCATAATCCGAATCTGAGTCACGTCTGGCGAGATCATGAAGTTGGCTCATGAGACAAGACGGATTTAACGTGACTTGAACGAGAAGTTGTAATTCCTTGTAAGCGAGTATTATAAAAAATAGTCGAGTTGACAAGGAAGGTGATTATGATGAAGAGTAAATCCCACATGATGTAATGTAGTGGTTTCATGCCTTGTACTCAAGTTTCCTCCCACGTGACTGTGTCGCTCTAAACACGTGACCAACCACACCTCAGTCTCTTCTTTTTTGCATTTTTCTTGAAATGCACCAGAGCAAATAGTACTGGAATAACATATAAAGGCATAGAGGATCCATTGTAAGTCAGATGGCGGGATTCTGCGGCTTTGCGCCAAAGCGTTCAGCTTGACTTTTGTAATAATTTATCCATCAAGGCAGGGGGTGATTGGAAGCACGAGACGCAACTTAGAGTTTTTGCAGCTGTTTGAGAGGGCTGTTGGGGTTGTAAAACACGAAAGTAAGCACCGTGTGACCATCTTGTTTCCCCTCGCCGAGGAATGCTTTCAGGTCATGGAGATATTGAATATGCAGACACATCTCACCGCGGGCCCCGGTCATCTTGAAGTCCATGTGGGCGCAGCCCTCTGCCGGCATAGTCGGAAGGTCAAACGAGATCCCACTGAGTGGGAACTTAAGGGAGATCTTCTTGTCTTCGACGTGACAGTGGCCTAGAATTGGCAGTCCTTGTTGTGCCATGGGCATTGCCATGTACATAGCAGCTATGCCTTCAAATCTGCCCATCTTATGTGCTCAACGTCCAATCTGTAAAGAGAAACATTGCAATAATTGATATAATGGAACGCTTTTTCAGGATACTGTTATATTTATAATATATATATATATATATATATATATATATATATATATATATATATATATATATATATATATATATATATATATATATATATATATATATATATATTATATAGCTTCCAAAGGTACTAAGTGTTAAAATGCAAAATTTACGGAAAACTTTAAAAGTTTTTAACAAGAAAAATACATATTTAAACAATAGATATATAGTTATTTACTTTAGTTTCTCTCTAACATATATTTTTGTCGACACATAGCTCAAATTGAAACTGCCTTGCAAGACAAAATGGCAATTACTGTCAAATGTCCATAAATAAGATACTGCCACATGTGCTGTTGATATAACTTTTGACGTCCAAGGACATCCGCCACAGATGAATATTGATCTATATATTGGAATCGACAAGTGGATTAAGCGAATTTCTTTTGAGATGCACAACCGATACAAACAACACCCACTTTTAATGTGTCTGTTTACTGGCATGGAGTCCTTACAACCTTATTAGAAGAATGTTGGGACAGTGGAAAGATTGAATGGAGAATTGCAAAATATTGTTTTGGGTGTAATTCCAAGAGCGGCGGTGCAAACATTCAGGCCCATACATGGAGAGCGCATCAACCTGGAATGAAGTTCATGGTGTCTGAGAAATATCAGAATGAGTGACTTCAGGTTCAAAACTTTTTGCTAAACGATCTAGGTGGAAATCAGGGGCTATATGTTTTGGAGGATTTACGGCGTGAAGCCGGGTATGCTGCCAGCTCCCCCAGGTTTCTGGCCCTCCTCTTCCCACCGCAATCATCGATCAAAAGCTCTGTCGACAGGTCCTCCCCAGTTAAGGTTAAAGTAATCTGATACGGAAGCCAGGTGCTCTCTGCTAAACAACTCAACTACTAACATAAGGCCCTACACGTAGGTTTCCCTGTTGCACGTGAAAATGTCCGAGACATTCCTCAAATTCCAGACCAGTTCCTGCAGAACAAACCGAACCATCTTGGCTTTCTGATCATGTTTACTTTTGCGGTAACTGAACGACGCCAGCGGTGCGTTAGAATGATCAAGTGTGTGTGTGTGTGTGTGTTGGAGGGGGGGGGGGTGGATCTTAAAACGAGGAAACCGTGGCACAGTCAGTATCTTCATCATACCTGGATATGCAGCGATAATGCGCTGTCGATCTCAGCATAAAGCCCCATTAAAAAATAATGGTTTATCATCACCGCCTGCTGCTTTATTTTTGCCCCCCCCCCCCCCGCACACATACTTTTCATTTTATATTTTATATTTCTTAAAATCACACGTTTCGAACTTTGAGGAACAAAGTCGATGTTGAATTGGTTCCGGTTCAAGTTAATTTGTATTTTATGGCTACTCGGCTACCGGACGTTTTAACGTTGCACACGCCAAAGTTGCAGACTAGCGACGATTTTCTTGGCTCTTAACATCAAGCATGGTTCACGCATCATAAAGCCCTGGATGGGACTGAGAATGGACGAGAGCAAGGCTCTTATTTCACCGAAATATTTGAATAAACCATAGATAAAAATTTAAATAAAATCCTCCCTGCAGCCTCTTGATTTAAAAAAAAAAGTGATGACAGACAATTAATTTTTATGGGGCCTAGTATGATTCCTTGTGCTGCGTATATGCATGTACGGGTGCTTGTTTGTATGTATACATACATACATACATACATACATACATACATACATACATACATACATACATACATACATACATACAAAGTGGAGAGCGATCACTAAATGGAAATGCCTCCCTGCCCCCTTCTACCCCCAGCCAGGGCAGACTGCGGCCCATCACATATATCTTTTTGCGAGGTTGGTCTAGGTGGGATTTGACCCTATTGTTCAGTTAAAGATCAAAGTCGCCATATTTGATAATATATAGACTTGGTTGACCTGAGAGAGGTCAGATGCAAATAATCAAAGTTGAACGGGAAGAGCACACACCAAACCCATAAACTTTTTCAAACTCATGCATCCAAAAAAGTCGTGTTCTGGCACAAAATAGTTGTTATCATGTGTGCCGTTTGAATATGCAGTTGACCAAAGTGGCATGGAGCTTGACTCTACGGGATAATGTGTAAATCAATTACGGTTGTCTGAGGCATTCTTCCGCTCACCCCGTGCGTGGGGAAGAAATGCAGTTGTTAATGTCTTCGTATAACTATCAGTCACTGTCACTTGCTACAGCAAGATCTCATCTAGCATTATTTTGATCAGGTGTAATGAAAACCAAAAGTGAAGCAGCCGTTGTTGAAACACAAAGATACCATGTTCAGGTAACAACAGGACAAAGGAATGAGGCTTCACATAAGTCTTGAATTTTGAAAGATAAATTTGATGTTTCATGCTCTCAGACCAATTTTACTCTCGTACAAACTGGATACAATCATAGGACCACACACACACACACACACACACACACACACACACACACACACACACACACACACACATATATATATATATATATGTATATGTATATGTATATATATATATATATATATGTATATGTATATATATATATATATATATATATATATAACCAGAGCTTTCAATCAAAGTTTAATATATTCAAGTACAAAAGCATTGTAGAGCGTATTAAAGGCATGATTTACCTCATTTGGGATAGAAAACATGAAATCCAACAACAACAACAAAAAAAAGGCCGCATTAAAGCTTACAATGCCCCCCCCCCCCCCACCACCACCACCTCTTTATTCCGGTTTGTAAGACACACACACAAAGGAAATCATAATTGCAAATTTTTTGACATTGTGGGAATCCCTTCGAGGAGAATATGGACGACCGTGAAGCCTGGCTCTAA
Source organism: Hermodice carunculata (assembly GCA_964020975.1). NCBI lineage: Eukaryota > Metazoa > Annelida > Polychaeta > Eunicida > Amphinomidae > Hermodice > Hermodice carunculata. The sequence continues at coordinate 39,150,714 of OZ026621.1, forward strand.
CACAAGGGCCATGTTTAGACCAAAATGCGAGGTAACCGTTGCATTGGCAGATGCTCTGCCTGTTCTAAAAGACAGACACTTAATTTCTATGGTTATAGCTGGTGTGCATAATGCATTCAATTACCGGATCATTGGAGACATAAAAGGCGAATGTCTGCGTAGGTCCGTTTAGTTTCTACCTCACCTCGACTCTAGGGTTATCATGGCTGTTTTTTACCTTTTTTTTTATTATCAATGATAAAGCCAGTTAACATTTTTATACGTTCAATTCATTTAATTCGTGGATTTTGCATTATACCTGTAACCTATTCCCAGGGAGGAGACAAATCCATTGCAGATTCGATGTGGGTTAATAAGATGTATGACTTCAAGGTATGTGAAGTCGTTATACGTTTTACAGGTACCAGTTTCATACAGTGCACAGCAACAACTTCTTCCGTGTACCCATCCCCAGCAAAAAGCCATTGTTGGCAACACTTTCTTGCATCTTTAGGTTTATATTGTTCTTCATTTGACGCTTTTGTTAGACCTTTAG
>OZ026621.1:39163914-39276414 GCA_964020975.1 Hermodice carunculata
AACGTACAACAGTGACAGAAGTTCACATTGATTCATTAGCAAATGCAAAAACTATGAATTATTAACAGCGAAAACAATTGGAAAAGACTAAATGTGTTCTGTATGAATCTTTATAATATAAGAAGTAAACGTTACTAGACAAATTTCAGCACACATGATATGTCAGGATCTTCGACAAAACGGACAGTGGTGCATGGAATTTAAACCAGGTTTAAGTATTAAAAACTAGCTTTTTATAAAAGAAACATGATGACATTCAGCATAAAAATGTGTGGGTGAAACAGATACTTGCAGCCAATGTTAGACATCAGAGGGCTGTCAGGAGCTCTCCCTGTCGAAAGAGGTTACACCAGCGAAGATGGCGTTGGAGAAGTGGGCTGCGAAAAACCTATGTAGCGACACTTGGTCAAAAAGAAAAAGTAAATTTCAATGAACAATACCTTAGCTACAATTTTTTTAAATATTAGCTTTAAACAAGAATTTCAAAAATCAGCCGACATCATTTCTTTCAAAATGCTTTGCCGGTGTTACGAAGTTCTGAACTGCCAAAAGAAGTCAATATTTTGCTCCAGAGATCCTTCTGGAAAGCCATAGACCACAGTTTATGATGTAAATACAAGATATTTTTGTAGGCGTTACTGATCGTTGGGCAGCACATAAGGAACAGGTGAGTAAAATAAGAAAAAAAATGTCAAGTATCTTCATTCGGTGAACCACAGGGACATTTCAAGTTTTCTTTAATCTTAACTAAGTGTGAATCCCACGGACTTGCATAGTGTCGAAGTCAAGGATGATGAGCTGATATAAATCTATGGCGAAAACTGTAAAGCTCTGGATACTAAATGGGGGTGGGGGTGGGGGTGGGGTGGGGGTGGCAATTGATAAGATTATCTTTTATTTGACTGTTGGAATTGAAGTAAATTTCCAAATGGTAAAGGGAAGATAATGCAATAGCCTGAGGGTCGAAGAGAACAACGAATTATCAAAGACATCTGTGTGTGCACGGAAACAGGAAAGACCATTGCTTACTGGTAATATACTTTTGGGTGACTTGACTATGCGCCACTGTAAAGAAATAAGCATACTGCCGCAGGAGCTAGCATGTTTACGAGTTTTGAAATTAAAGCAAATTTGCTTATTTCCCTACCTTTAGCCCATGTCACCCTTCTGGTTTCAACACTGCTTGTACCGTGCATCGTACCAGGGATGATACGAGCGGCACTTGATTGTGTGCTCTCAAATTTATCTTTATTATCTACATGCAGCATTTCTTATCGTTTATGTCAGCAATGGGTCCCTCTTTTTCTCTATCTCTGTCTCGTTATCTCTCTCTGCCTGCATGGCCCCAGAACCATCATCTTTTCAGCTTGGCTCAACTGTTGCCTGCCTTAAAGCCGAGGCCTCCTATCAACAAACTTTACTTTTTACGACTTCTACTGAAAATAGGAATGTTTTGATATAAACATAGTGCACATTAGATCAGTAGAACAGTCGCAACTGATCAATAAAATATAACGTTCTTACATTTTAGCCTGAGCAATGGTGTCAGACAAGTTGGTCAAGTATCATTCCAATAGTGCAACAGTAATGACATAGTGTCTTCACGACCAAATGATCAATTTTGCAAATGACCACTACAATTTTGATGTTATATTATCTTTTTCTTGACTGCATGTGGTTTTGGATGTTTACTATCAAATATAAGCTATCTAATTACTTTAAATACAGGTCACACACATTTATTTATCTTACTCTTTAAACCAGCCTTGAGAGGTTGCTGCGTCATCACAGCTGCATAAATGGCAGTCTCCACGCCAGACCTTTTTTACAATATATGTAACCCTTTGAGCGGCCATAACTTTTGTTCTACCAATCTGATCTTCATAATTTGTACATCAAATTACTCACATTTTAAACAAACTTCTCATGGAAGAATGTAGTGAATTCGGTTTGTTTTTGCTTTAAGCACCCGGTCTTCCTGGCCTCACTAATGTTTGTTTATTGTTTTCGGATTGCTTTCAAATGCGGTGAGAAAGCAAGTCAACTTATCCTGTGGTAAATTTGTTCCCTGCTGCTGTTATTTTCTGATACTTTCCGTTGATGCCGCGGGAACAAAATCCTCCTCAAGCCCTTTGGAATTCTGCCTTGGAAGAGATTTCCTACAACACATGTTCAACAGATAAAACTGCAGTATCTTTTTATTGTAAAGGTACGTTTGGTAGGTCTCTTGTGTGGCAAAAAGTCTGCTCTAAAATCACGTGATCAATTGCGTAGGAATTAGTGGGGATACTTGTGGCCGCCCAGAGGCTTTGATTTGTATTGCAGGTTGTCCCTTTTTCTTTTTTTTTTGTGATTGATGAAGTCTCCCAAAATCAACGTAAAAATCAAAAAGAGTAGATTGCGATACACGCATCAATGCATGTGCACAAAATTTAGTCCACAATCGATCACTTTACCCTAGTCAAAACGTCAAACCAGTGCGCCTTCGAAATGAGTTTCTCATTATATATAAAGTAAAACCTAACCGTGATGTTCTTTAAAGTTGTCTATAATATATATATATATATATATATATATATATATATATATATATATATATATATATATATATATATATATATATATATATATATATATATATATATACATATATATATATATATATATATACATACATATATATATATATTGTGTATGTGTGAGTGTGTGTGTGTCTGTGTGTCTGTGTGTTTGTGTGTGTGTGTGTGTGTGCATGCATGCCTGCTTGTATGTATGTATACTTTCAACAATATTATTTATACACTGACTGCAGACATGTAATTTGACACAAAAAGAATAAAACTACTACTAGGACTTAATAAGAACAGGCAATGCTGTTGGAGCAAACCACGTTAGTTAAGCTGGCCTGTGAAACTGTCATTCATACAATTTAATGTTTCTGTGATGACGACAACCCTTTTTATGTAGTTTTATGAGTGTAGATACATAAAAGATAGTCACTTCAGTGAATGTAAAATGGAACTCCTCAGTAGGTGACAGGATAGCTCTGCAACCTCAATCAAAGCGTTGATCCTCAAACTATGGAACTGTCCCCTTCTTCGTAGGATTATCGTACTGTACGTTTTCGTCCTCATATTTTGTAAGCAAATGCCTTCGATTTATTGTTCTGGTGTAAATATTGTGATGGCAGAGAAAATAGTGTGCAATTGTAGGATCCAATACATCTATTGTGGTTAGATCTACCAAGCAAAACCGGAAGTAAGTTATACAATACATGCGCACACGCTGGTGAAACCCGTGTGTTGCCATAGATGTACTACCAATGCACTGCTTTTGAGCATGTGCAGCACTACATGGCAACCGAGCTCAGGGTAACAACAAAGGTAAAGTAACTTATGAAGGATTTTAAAAAAAAGCTTTCTCTCGCAATGTTATCAGATATTGTGGCTGATGCAGTTAGATAATCATTCCAATGTCGTTGATTATTTTTGGTTTAAACATATTTTATTTCAAAAACAATTGGTCAACAGGCACATTGCCTATATGAAAACATCTTGTGCAAAGCCACGATACATACATGAAATTGTTGAACTGCCAGATAACTGATAATTGGTACATCACATTAGGCACAGATAGACGAAGAGGAGAAAAAAAAGGAAAAAGAAGACTATTGGGCGAGTACCTGTGCTAAATATATTGTACCGTATCTTAGTATAGCAATGGGTCATACAGTCACGTATCATATTGAAAATTTAAAGTAGCTTATCTTTAAATCTGTCAGTCGATTTGATGTAACTGTAAACTGATCGAAAAAAAATCATAATTGACGCTCATGTTTTTGTTTTTGCCACTTTTGCCAAACAATAGGATTTTCAGAATGAACGCTGCGAGGTGAGTAATTTCAGTTTAGAGTAGGTCCCTTTGTGTAGCATATTTACTGCATTTGTAACAACGTAGTGGAAATTATCTTCAGCAGCATATGCGCAGGGACATAGTGGTGAAGCCAACAAACCCATCTTGTACACATCTGAATTCAACTGGCTGGAAGCAATTTTCATTCTGGCATGGAGAATGCTATTCTTCCTTTCCATAAAGTAAAATAATTCGTTTCTTTCAGGTTTGTTTTTATTTAATATGCTTCTAAATTCGTCAATATGTTAAGAGTGTTTCGTTGCTTTCGGAAGAAGATTCCATTCTCAAAAAGTAGACGGGAAGAAACAGTCATGGTGCACGTTTTTCGCAGCAGGAAGAGCAGTAATAGTATGTATTGAACCATATCTGCCACTGGTTGGCTGATTGACAAATTTGCAAAGATAATCGGGTTAAAGTCCGTTTACTATTTTATACATGAGAACTGATTTTTGTTTGTGCCGCCTTTCTGAAAGGGTTTACCGTCCCGTTTCTTCATATATTTTGCCATGGCTTGTGCGACTCATTTGCTCTTGCTACCGCCCAGGCTGCTTCTAGTTGAATACTTTCAAGTAGAACTTTGTGATTAATTTTATTCTTATCAGGCCACAGATAGTGTGTTTACAAGCATATAACTAGGCAGCGACTGGATACATTGACTCAGGGTGACAGCAACGGGTTACCCAATATAGTATGACCATTGTGATGCCTAGGGCAGATAATATCACAGCTCACGCCAAACGCAGTACTTGTGGAGGAAAGGTGAACTGTTCACAACTCTCTGCAATACCACACCTGAAAGAACACACACACAAATACCCATACTTGAAGGAATATTGACTTTCATTGCGATACATACATATCCAATATAGTGGATCGAAAATGTATGAATCTTTAAAAATATGATAAGCACATCAAACTATACGAGGACGCCGTTGATAAAATAATTTTATCTCAACTTGCGAAACAACTGAATTGTACCAGAACAGAGAATTTCATATCTTTTAGTCATGTAACCGGTATATGGTTTAAGGTCGCCAAAAAAATAAGCTCATACTAATTTGTGTGAATTTATACGCCTTTACCATCGTCGTCTCAAAATGATGAAATCTGCGTAACTATTATTACCTTAATTGCAATAAAGGAAGTCAAACGGCGTTCGTAAATAGCTCATCAATAAGATCATAGTTAATGCCACAAATTGACCCTGTAGTGACAAATTCAATAGATCCTGGGTACATGTGCATCGAACTTAGTCCATTTTATGTCATACATTTCCTTAATGCTGGTGGATTTAAGTCCCCGATTCTGGAAATAAATGCCGACTCAGTAAATATACTGCTTTACCGTGTTGATATGGCACTCGCACATAACAACCTCCATTGAACCATTCTTTTTTAGGAATGGGGATTTGGTCGAGTGGATATGTGCGTTTCCCATTTCAGCTAGGCGACTGGTGCCAAAGGTTGCAGTTTCGAGTCCCGCTCGTTCCGAACATGAAATATATATTTTCGGCATTTCCTTAATGCTGGTGGATTTAAGTCCCCGATTCTGGAAATAAATGCCGACTCAGTAAATATACTGCTTTACCGTGTTGATATGGCACTCGCACATAACTACCTCCATTGAACCATTCTTTTTTAGGAATGGGGATTTGGTCGAGTGGATATGTGCGTTTCCCATTTCAGCTAGGCGACTGGTGCCAAAGGTTGCAGGTTCGAGTCCCGCTCGTTCCGAACATGAAATATACAGGTAAAATGTGGGAAATGTAGTCAAGGCTTAGCCTTCGAGCCGAACAAGCACATCACTGCATACACCCACGTTTAATGCAGGCCTTCCAAAGACCCAACAACTATTGTTCACACGGAATTCCAGGTCACATGGAGGCGATTTTTATGACAAAATTAAGCACTGGAAAGGAATATCTACCTGTCGGCGGGGTAGCAAGGTATAAACGAGCAGCAAGCCTCCGTAAGAACTTTTTAGGTACAGAGCAAAATAGCGGTGCAGAGCGTGGCGGACCACTATCAGGTACCCAGTATGTTCACTTTAGGCACTCATAGGGGCATTCACAATATGTGGCTTCACTCTTTCGCGCAGGATGCGTAGAAAAGGTACACAAGCATTACAATGGAGATACACAAGATGTACATGATAAGTGCAAACACTCGTCTGAGGATTTGGCCCGCAGGATGCTAGAAGGCGCCAAAACGACGCATTGTGTAAGCCGAACTTGTGTATGCAGACATATAGGCCTACAGAAGGCGCAAATCTGAGACAGTGCGGGCCTTAAAAAGTACAGGGGACGCTGTGTGTACAACAAATGCAATACATAGGAGTGCACGATACGAAAAGTGATAGGGAGTAGGAACGGAGGTTGGAATCAGCAGAATGTGAACAGAAACTGGTAAAGCCTAAAACTGATACAAGAATATATATATATATATATATATATATATATATATATATATATATATATATATATATATATATATATATATATATATATATATATATTTTGTTTTTTTGTTTTTTTGTTTGCTTTGTTTAGTTTGTTTGTTTGTTTGTTTTGTTTTGTTATTTTTGGTCCCCGTAACCGCTGATTACGTCACCTTGCCTAAATATGAAAATAAGAAACCTAAAATATAGAGACAAGCAAAATTGAGCTGTTTCAATTAGACCATTAAATTCGAAGGGTCAATGGATTTTAGCAGCAGACCATTAATTGGGATATGCGGCAGGCCGTCAGAGGCACGTTTCCTATTTTGTACCTGAGAAGCTATTTCCTGGTATGTTTTCACCCCTCTTCCCAATATTTTTGCATTCATTTTTGAAAATAGAAAAAATAAACCAGTCTCGGCATTAGAACATATTTATATTCCTGCTGTGACAAGTATCAGTTGCTATGGACATTAACAGAAATATTCTGCTTTTTTCATAAATTATTGAAAGAAAACAAGATTTCCCGCTATTTTGAAAGCTGTGCAATTCTGGCCATATGTGATTTTTCTCATCGGAGAAATGTTACTTTTAATCCTTTTTGCATAAAATTATGATTATTTTGTCCATTGTATATTTTGCAAGGTAATATTTAGCTTAATACAATTGTCTCTGATACTGTATACGCTAAGTCAATACCCGTCTCCCAAAACAGGACTTGACAAACAATGACAAAGCTACCATTTTAGCTGCAAAACAAAACTTGATCAGGAATCAATGTATTTTAGGGAATTATTGTGTCAAACATTCACATTAAAAAAAACCAAACACTCCCCAACGCCAAACAAAACAAAACAAATAAAAAAAAATAATAAACAAACATATAAACAAACAATGTCCAGATATATAGACTCCAGATATACTTCTTAAAACGAGACAGTGATAATGGTATGTGCCAATCATGTATTTACGAAAGTCTTAAGCAATCTTTGGCAGCAGCAATCGTTCCTTTGAAACAAATACGTGAACCCAGAAGTGCATGTGATAAATTAGTCGAAGTCTCTGTCTTCGAGCATGGAGGAATATTACAACTTATTCTCCACTCTTCAAACATATATAAAAACTTGATATACACCGAAATGCTCACCACATAAAAAGAGCACTTTGTCTCGGCTGTACCCGCGTTATGTACCTCTAATTTTCAATATAACAAACAGTTTGTAAGCATAGTTGATGTGGCAAAGACGTAAAACTGGAAGGATGTGTTTTCTAATTCAGAGCTACCATTCCAACCCACAGAAAGTGCATCTCTGGCTTGTGCCAATTTTGTGCCTCGTACCATGAATGATCACTAAGAGAGGCGAGGTAAAGACAAAGTGCATGTAAATTTTGACCAAGTGAAAGAAGTACAGGATGCGTACATAAGAGCGCACCATAAAAAAAAAATGCAAGAGACGTATGAAAGGAATGGCCTGCACAGAAGTATTGCATGTCAGTACAAAAGAGGAGCACAGCCATGAAATGTCAGGGGAAAGAAAGCAAAGTTTCTGATTTCGTCTAAATAACACAATATCGGACCTTGTATATTTAAAATCAAATCTTCCTCTTCCCTTTGGCCTAGTTTTACCGGCACCAGGGATATGCCTGATGTGTGTTCGCTAAGTTGGATCTATTTCAAGGTTTGCTGCAAGCCGTTAAGCCAACTTCTTTCGAGATTTTTTTCTAAATATTTTCAGAGATTGCTCTCGACGTGCACCTGTTGAGGTAATATGCTGATGAGGGACACGTGCGTGATATGTATCGAGATCCTAAGAGGAAGATCCGATGGCTTTGATATTCCGGCACTACTTCAACAAGAATATACAAAAGCCAAAATAACGATTGACTGATAACAAGACATTCCGGGAACGGTTTTGTTTGGTGTTCTCATGTCTCTATGCAGAAAAAGGACAAAGTGAGCGTTGAAAATAAAAAACAGAAACGATATAAGGAGTTAATAGCAAAATTGTTGCATATGTGGCTCCAAAAGCATGGTAAAATTATTCGTTATATTATGTGTCACTTTGTATTTCCATGCAATCGCCTAATACACCAGTAACACTGCTCCGAAGGAAGCCATGGGTTTCAATATAACACTTTATTTGTGGAAAGAGAACTTTTCTTTTCGCACTTTTAGATATTCAGTAGGAGGCGAACATGAGCTGTTGTGAGGTAACTTTACGAGGGGCAACCCTTAACTGATAAAGTAAAACCACCTGAATAATTTTACACAGATGATACAAATTTGTGCACTGAACTCAGCTACATAGCTGTTTCTAAGGTTTTGGGTTCCAGTCCTTACTCGGGATCTTTGTCTATGCCTGGCGTCGTTGAAAGTCAAACGAATATTTTTGATCTCCTGCTGAAAATGAGGCACATGCAATTTAAATCAAGACTATATGCAATTTGGTACATACACAAATTCAATGTTATTAGTAACATGGATTCATGCAAACGTTACTTGCGGGCAGACCAAATAAAATCAAAGCATATGTGTTATCGACAGTGTGCTTCATCACATACTAGCTAAATTAAAATATCTAATGCTTTGAATATTTTATAGGGGATTTTTTTTAAAGGGATGATTAGCGAAAATATCTCGAGCAAAATTTTAATATACGTAGCAGATAGGCTATTTGGCTTATTGATGAACAAATTTCAGAAATGTCTAATCCACCACCGCCAAAAAAGCAAACAAAAACGAACAAAAAAGCAAATAAACAAACACCCCTACCGCCCCCCCCCCCAAAAAAAAAAAGAAAAGAAAAAAGCAGCAAAAGAAAAGCCCTTGTGTATTTCATCTAGGACAAGCTAAAGGGAGACATAATATTGGCATATCGATTGTATGTCAGTTTAGTTTAATTTATTCAGAAGCGTGATTTATTTTGTTCATGATAATGTAAGATAAATGTACAGTTAAATATGACCGTTTAGTTACGTGAAGCATAATTTTGTTTTGCTCTTGCAATGACAAAACACCTGACGTGATTAACAATTAACATAATGCCAATTTGTTCAAAGAAATACTTTCCAGAACATCAACCTAATCTGATTAAGATTTTGCAAAAAACAAAAAAAAAAAAAAACAAAAAAAAAAAAAAAACAAAAAAAAAAAAAAAACAAAAACAAAAAACAAAAACAAAACAGAGGTATGGGTTTAAGGGTAGCGTCTGAAAGTTTGACTTACGACGATACCTAATGCCTGCGTAAAAGAACAGGAATGGATAAACTCTTTCAACAGATCCTCCCAAGACATAGCCCGTCGCGACGGTACATTTGCTGCTTCCTGTCGTTAAATATAGTTATCAAATATACAAAGAGAGATGAGTTGCAAAATTTTGAATAGATATAGACTCTAAATTGCGGAAAGAAAGCTATATTTGATTTTGAGTTCACCAGTTCCTGGGCAATCTAGACTTACGGGATGCCCATCGGATCTGTCCAAAAATATATACAGAAAATAAATTTGTCATGAAATTTTTTTGAAAGGTGCCGCACAGCACTTTTATTGGCGGGGATAGTCACTCATCGGAATTAAACTGTAAATGTTTTGAAATCCTCCTGCCTCAGTTAAATGCGATCAACCGTGCCTCTGTGGGTGCTATTTCGATTCTCAAAACATTCCGAACATAGCTATGATAAAGACATATGTTTAAGCCATACGCTGTCACGTTGTCTTGGTTTACTGCTATTTGTCATTGGCAGTGCCGCCCTCTGGTCACAAGGATTGTAAGTAACATTGCCTTAAAGGAGACTTTACTTTTATTGTGTTCTTTAACTATGCTTTCCTTTTCCATAATGGAGTTTCTAAGTTTGTGGTACAAGATGAAGCTAAGGATAAACAAATATCACTCTTTTCAAGTCAAATTCAAACAGTATAGTATAAGAAGGAAGCACCACTCAAAGTTGTTGGTTGTTGCGTCAGAATCAATATCCAACCATTCCCAAATCCGCGCATTTTTTGCTTCTTATTCCTTCCCTTCTCACATAAGAGCCCGCCCCCGCTCGTCGTATCATCTAAACAGATTGATGACGGATGGATTCTGCATCGCTAGAAAAGGGAGCAGATATTTAATATTGGTTATCAAGAGTGGTGAGTTATTGCCATTATACCCCCTCCTCCCCCGATCATTTCGATGTACTATAGAGCAATCCAGTTGAAATAAATATATTTAAACTAAAGAACACGAGGTTGGACGATATGGCTAGCTCATGCGTCTCTATTTCTGAAATATGTGGTTTTCGTGTTGCTCCTGCTGTGCCTGTAAAGGTCAGACTATGGGTAGATCGGGGAGTCATACCTATGTGCAATGTTTGAGACTTCTTCAAACGTACTGTGAGTTAAATGCGAGAAATTGGTCATTGCTCTATGTGGCGGTTGAGGGAAGGTAAGAAATATTGCTTGAGAAAATGTGAGCGAGACGGAAGTGACTTATGCTCATAGTCATATTTCGCTGCATTATCGCTCTTAAATATAAAAAACGATATATTACCGCAACCACAAGAATCGCGAGTCTTCCCTTTTTATCCCCAGTTATCTTTTATATATATATATATATATATATATATATATATATATATATATATATATATATATATATATATATATATATATATATATATTATATTGTATTAGGACCGGGATGTTCTTGTACAAATGATGGATAACTTATTTTTCGAAGACAGGTCGACTATAACTTTATTTAAATGAAATTGTTCACTTTTGGTTTCACATTACTATAAAATTTCGAGCACATTTATTAAATACAATGTCTACATTTTGGTGTCGTCTTACCTTAACATGCCTGTACAAATTTTCCTGTTACGATTGATAATTTTTCTGGTCAACTGTTTCAGGCAAGTTCTAGGATTATGCTCCCTCAACCTATCGAATAAAAACAAATTCATTTAGATGAGTGTGCACTGATCTGAGAGTTCTTATTCCCTCCCTTTACCAAAGATTCAAAGATCGTAAGGAATTAAAGCCTCACCCATTCATGCCATAAGACTGAATCAGCCATTATCCACAGTAAGCTAGGAGCAAAGCTGTCTATGATCAGAGTTGTCTCTGAGGAAGGACGCCATGCGGATTGTTTCGATTCACATGTTCTTTCAAAATGTTCAATAAATGCCCAATGTAACAGGTAACATGCAAAATTACCGTTCACCATCGGCTCTGTTGTCTTGAAACAGACCAATACGCTCAACGTTGCAAACCGCGAACCAAAAAGGAAATATCAGAGTTATGATATTAATTATGCCAATATTATATCCGGTCTTTTCTGCCAAGAATTTCTTCAATTTTTCTCGGAGATAAATTATATCTCCCTTGAACCAGGTTATCATTTAATCTATAGATTTGTTTCCCCTCAGTACGGGGATGGTGTTGAAACAGCCTTTTCAACTTGGCCTTTTTCAGTTCTGATTTCCATAACTATCATCTCGGTGTTGTGAACAGCGATTGAAGAGTTAAGCCCAGGAAACCTTCGTCTGCTTACGAAAATGTCATGCATCAGAATATTTCCAAGGCTACTGACTCTGCATTGTTCCCATTTCTGGTTTACCTGTGCTATTTTTAGGTCGATTCCTACACAGCTTAGTTACTGGGGCTTGGATGAAAAAAAGCAAGCCCCCTGCCGAAGAATTTTTTGAGATGCCAGTCTAGCATTAAAAACAGAGACTCGGCACAGTATCAAGGTAAAAATAGCCATGCAGGCAGTCTTCCTTTTCATTTCTTTTAGTCACACACATTGCCACCAGATGTTGCAAAAGTCAGTAGCATGCATAAATTTGTAAAATATGAGACCAAATTATCAAAAGAAGGACGCGACTCTTTTCGAATATACATGCCAACGTGCATGTTAAAAATTAAACCTGCTCAATTAGATACACCGACACTGTCAATGAACCTCATTTACATGCTGTACATATTTTTATCTGCGTGCATGCTATACAGCACTTCGCAGATCAGCTGCACAGCGGTCGTAAAAGTGAAAGTCGCTTATAACCTGTCATATTTACTAGAGGATTACGGAGTAGTTAAAGTAAATACCCGGGTGTCCGAAATTACTGTATTGCAATACCAGGTTATCCGGCCGAGTATTACCCGGTCCCCCCCACCCCCCACCCCCCAAAAAAACTAAACAAATTAAAATAGCTACTATTCAATCGACCAGCAACGCATCAGACAGTGTCTATATAGCAAAAAGTCAATAAACACTAAACTCCATCATTTGTAATAATCATCATCACATGCTCTATCCTAAGCTTTATAACATAGTGCTCATGTTTTAAGGTCTTCGTTGCACAGTCATTGGTGACGAGTTATCACATTTTTCATTATGTTACCTGATGATTATTCAACAGAAGGAACTTTTCTTCTGTTGTGATATAATACTATGATAATCTTTGCCATTACCTGGCTCGCATTTCTGTTTTCGTTCAAGGCTAGCTTGTTACCAGCGTTCGCGAAAGGCGCTCATACGGAACGCTGCTGTCTGGATAAGCTAAAGTACATAATGCCAAGGGTAGAAAGTGACGGGTACTCAGTCGAGATGCTGACCTGGGTTGAATGAGATAGGGGTCAAATCAGCAGCCTCGTTCTCAGTTGCGTAGCTGGGCAGTGCTTATGTAAACAAAGACGCATGGGCACATCTTAGTCCCTGCTATTCGGGACTGTTGAGGTGTTATCATCTCAAAATGCATGTATATTTACCCAAACGTATCATGTTTAGTATTTTTCTGTTATTACAACGTTGAATTATAACAGTTTCTGATGTATTTAACACTGAAATTACAGATAAACAGTGTTAAAATAGGGCATGATTTTATTTCCTATGACCCTGCCAAATCCTGGTTTCATGATTTCTGTACTAATTCAAAATGTACTGTATGCTGTTCTATCATTCTCTGTAGAATGATGCAAAACTGGATGAAATATTGGCTCAGCATCCCGCAGGGGTGAATACTTTTTTCTTGTTACCATAGGAATGGTGGCCATCTTGAGTGAACAGCCAATCACAGAGCCCTTGTACCCATGCACCAGGCAAAATAACTAGCCCTCTGTTTATTCATCTCTGAGCTTTGGATCACATGAAGCGGGTGTGATAAGTGATTTATCACTTATATAACAGTCAGTGCTTTTATTGGGTTACGCTCAATGGTCATTTTACGAGGATCCTGTCACCCAATACCCCCATTGAAGATACAAGAGATGCCTGTTTGGAACACCCATCAACTAAATCTGCTCTGGCATTTTAATTTAAAAAGATCCATGACCCTTTCACGGTGTAACTTGACCAGCAAGTGTTCATGCTTTTCAAGAGGGTATAAATTTGGGTTGGGTTGGGTTAAATTTTCAAGACACAAGTGGTCCAATTTGAATAACGGAACAGTCCATTTGATCAAAAGTAATGGAGGTTTAGAACAACTGCTAAAATAAAACCTTTTCTGTAATAACATATATTAGGCTAAGTTTCATACCTACTGATATTTAAAATTGTGAAAAAATATATATATTTGAGCATTATCGGGCAAATTGTACAGATTTGATCAAAATTCAAAGGGCCTGCTCCTGAATATGCAATTTTAGGGTTCCTTCCTTTTTGGCTGAAAGTGCACACAGCGTTGTTACTATCCCACCACCCCCATTAGATTATGGATCTGTATGCTTTTGCAGTGCATTCTTGGTGCAAATTGCCGGGAATAGAGCCCATGTTACAAAATTGGAGCTTTGTAGAAAACGTGGATTTTTTTGCAAAATGACGGATTTTAGAGGTTGAAATTTAAAGTCAGGTCACAAGATTATTTCTTCTAATTTGGACCTACATCTTACTGCTTGCATCAGTAAAGTATTTTTGAAGTAGATGGCAAAATATTTTTTTCATCACATCGCTTGTACAAAATTTGATCAAAATACATGTACATGACTTCTGGATATGTGGGTCAGCAGTGGCTGACAGGTCAGAAATAAAATGGACATTTTGGATTACCATGGCCTTATCATTAGACAGGAAATAAACCATAATGTGGATTTATATCTGTGGAAAGAGGACATATAAAGGTAAGAGATCATTACACATCTTTTGCACCACTTTTTATAAACTTCTTATTTGTAAGTGATACCAGTTAATAACATGGCCGCCATGTTGAATTTTGTGTATCTTTGTGACGTCACAGCCTAAGGCTTAGCTTGGAATTGAGGCGTGCTGGTAGCCAATCAATCTCATTCCTGTCTCAGCATTTCGACTGACTGGTGTTAGTGCTTGCATCACCACTGTAGAAGCATCAGTAGTACATAAGGCGGCTCTGAGAGATGACTGGATAACTCTTTCCCAAAACCTACTGACGCGGTGAGTTCTGCGACAGCTGACACTGGTCCTAAAAAAGGAGTAATTGTGGACACAATATAGACCCATTCGCAACAAACTAACGCGTAACATTCGAGAAGCCAAGCATATTTTTTGCCAGTGCACGAAACGAAAAAGAAATGTGGAAATGTCTAAAGCAAATTTGACTTCAGATGGTTTTAATGACTATTTGTCAATGTCGGAGACGAACTCTCTCCTAAATTCGACGCTGACGAGCCACTTCCTGGAGTTACGGAGCGCACTCATAGCCAATACTTTTTTTTTTTACCCCAAATTGAATCCCAATATGTTCGTTTGCAATCACATTTCCTACCTGATCGTAGTTATTTGGGCATACTTGGTATGGATAGTAAGATTAGGTATCTTGCCACAGATGTAGCAGCCCTTTCGTTGACTCGGATCTGTAATTTATCCTTAGCAACTGGGGATATCCTAGTAGATTGAAAAGTCCCACGTGTTATTTTAAAGATAAAGGATCGCGTAACGACTGTTCATGTTACTTGCATTGTCCTATTTCTCTGCTACCCCATGTAAGTAGAAGCCTGGACAAATATGTTCAATCTGATCATATGAATTTCTTTACTAAGTATAATTTAATCAGTCCCGATCAGCCAGCCTTCGTTCAATGCTACCGCACAGACAACACCCCATTATATGGTGGATGACTGGTTTCATTCTTTCCATGAGGTTTCCCCTGCCGTAGCAGCTGTTTTCGATCTTCAGAAGTATTTTGACACAATTGATCATAAGGTTCTGTTACATAGATTAAGGACTTACGGCATATCTGATGAAGACTGCGTATGGTTTGGGTCTTACCTTATTGATCGTTCTCCAGCTGTATGCTGTAATGGACGTCAATCTAAAGTACGAAATAGAAAGCTGGAAGTTCTTCAAGGCTTTTCCTATGGGCCTACTCTGTGTTACTCTATATTAACGCGTTTCAATCAACATTAAAATACTGTAAATGCCGATTGTTTGCTAATGACACCAATATCTACTGTTCGTGTCCGACGGTTACCAAGGCAAAACGGCAATTTTTTTTATACAGTCTGACATCAGTGACGCGTCTAAATAGCTTTGCAGTAGTAAACTATCCCAAGTCTGGTACCTTCACACTAGGACATCCCAAACACGTCGGTGATTATCTGGCTAACTCCTGAAACTCCCAACCGTGAGTCACTGTCCATTGTAACAGAGTTTAAGCTCTTAGGTGTCGTCATAAACTCCTATTTGTCTTGGTGTCCCCACATACACTATATCGTTTCAAAGGTCACCTCTAAAATTGGATTGTGAGGACGGCCTAGGCTCTCTTCCATCAAATCATTAAATGTCGTATAAAACAGTTTGATTTATTGTATCATGTTTCGATTACTGTGATAAAGTTTGAGGGAATTGTTGCCCGAATTATAAAAATGTTCTACAATGACTTCAAAATCGCTGTGCACTGGTTTTTATTAGTATTTTTTTTTATATCGCGATATCTAAATTGATCATGAAAGAATTTGGTTGGCAGCAATTAGAGGAGTTTTCATTTGGCAATCTTAACCTGTAAATGTCTGAAATCAACAGCCCTGCAATATTGAGCAAACATGTTTACATTCTGTGATGAAATCCACCAGCGAAACGCTAAAAGTAATAGAAAAAATATAATTTGTATATATCTCGACCTCTTACCGAAAAATTGAAACAGTCGTTGTCGTATATTAGTGTCAAGACTAGGAACATGCTTCTGTCAGAGGCCCGATCGGCGGGCCCGGTGGAGTATTTAAAAAAAAAATAGATCCAAGAGGATTATTTCTAATCCATAGTGCGTGCAAATGGCCTTTATTCATTCTGATCTTGTGAAATATTTTGTAATGTTTTATAGTAAACTGTATATTTGATCATGCTTTATGGTAAATTGTATATTGTGTGCTGTGAGTACCTTTGTATCTGTCTATCACTGCCTATTGTATACATGTTGTATATTTATTGGTGTAACTGGACTCCAAGC
The DNA here is from genome assembly GCA_964020975.1 of Hermodice carunculata. Classification (NCBI taxonomy): domain Eukaryota; kingdom Metazoa; phylum Annelida; class Polychaeta; order Eunicida; family Amphinomidae; genus Hermodice; species Hermodice carunculata. The sequence goes on from OZ026621.1 coordinate 39,180,664, forward strand.
AAGAACAGCCTTGGCTGATTGGGCTACCCAGTATCAATAAACAAGTGAATGAATGAAAGATTGACTCAATAGATGTAAATAAATAAACGAATGAACAAACGAACGATCGAACCAACAAACCGAGAAAGAAAGAAAGAAAGAAAGAAAGAAAGAAAGAAAGAAAGAAAGAAAGAAAGAAGAGAAGGAAGAAACAAACAAACAAAGAGAGAAACAAACAATCAAACACTATAATTTATTTCGGTGAATTTCCGCTTCACTGTTGACGGCGCGATCTCCCCTGCATTTTCTTTTACGCAGGAGAGATCGTTAACCGTCTGCAATGATAGGGCATACGGGATTTTACATGACTTCTCATTCAAGAAAAGTACTTTTTTGAATATCCGGTTCTTGAATCCAAAATAATAATAATGATGATGATGATGATGATGATGATGATGATGATGATGATGATGATGATGATGATGATAATAATAATAATCATTAACACCTGATTACCGGACCGGTTCCATGGGTACCCCATGCTCTATCATATACATGTACCTTTAAGACACGTATACCAATAATTAATCATCTGTCGTGAGGTCAACAGCCTATACTTGAGTCCCCCAAAAGACTGTTAGCATTATATTCAATATATATGCAGTCTTGAAACCAGTAACAAGTAACTAACTATACATTTGTGTAGAAGAGTGCAGAATGATATACTGTCGTTGGGTTTGAGCATTACATATCCGATGACTTAACCTGAGGACACAGCCAGAACATATTACGAGCACTAATTTCATTTTCTGACTGCAGTGTTTTTGTACCTGGCACCCACCTATACTTAGGATTATTATTAGAATACAGATACAAGCTGACTTGTGTGCGTTATATTACAGAGAGACCATAGGAATATCAAAACGTACGCGTTTACCAATAGAGATTGTGTATTGCAATTTGCGAAAACTTAATTGTTGTAAAGTATTCGCTGTGGAATATCAGTTTATGTGGAAGGATACACTACGCTGGGAAGTTTTATTTTTCAGGGCAAATGGAGACTTTGCCTTTGCCTGCACGCTCCTTTGGTCATGAAACATCTACATTTACTTGTTGACAACAACATTAAATAGACGTTTGTAATTTTGCAGTAACTATTACCGACAAATAAAAAAAAAAAAGGTAAACTGTATACCCTCCAAATGCTTTGTAAACGCAGTGCCCTCGGCGAGTTTTACGGTTTATCCGTTTCAAAGTTTGCAATACGCAATGCGACCGCACTCTGCGAAACGCGCTACTTGACGTAAGTGTAGTTAGTGGGGAGAATTGGCCCTGGACATTTTATAGGATGTAATTGTAATTGGAAGAACACGGAAATGTGTAAATAATTACTTTAATCAGCGTTACGCAGAGGCCACTATCGTAAAGTAGTGGTGCAAAAATGTTGCCTACTGAACCCGCAGCTGTACCGGAGTTATTGAAGGGACTTTGAACTTGAGTACATACATGTACCATGTTGTGATATAGCAACACTTAGAAATTCTGGTTCCAGGTAGTGACAACCCTACATTTACCATAAGCTTTCTCAAGTAACTGATTTTTCACTGAATGATTGGCATCGGAATCATTTTAAGTGATATAAATGTCCGATCCACTCAGGTAATAAAAAGCATCGGAGGGAAATAGATTATGACGCTGATAAATGAAGCAGGATTCAGTTTCGTAACTCTGTCATGGAGCCAAGCACTGGCATCCATAAGCATAAATGGTAGCATGCAATAGAAAGTCGCTAAAATCTTGATGTTTGTAAGAGTCTTGAAATTTTATTTTATTCCTGAGAAAGATAAATAGAGTTCTGCCACTCGTGATTTTCTGTTGCATTGGCGACTCGTGTGATAATAGTTTGTATGTTCTAACAGCGTGATCTATCACGGAAATTAAAATGTTAAACGTGGACCACTGAAAATAAAATGAACCATCGTAAATAGAATCTTTATGTGGTTCATCATGAAATCAACATTATACAGCAAGGGCATCTATTGTTATATCATGTACAAAAAACAATAACAACCAAAAATCAAAACAAAACAAAGAAAAAAGAAACACACAAACAAAAACCCTGGAAAACGATGGTCGATTCTAGCCTTCATCCCCCTACTTTCAAAACAAGATTTCAACTTACTGAATTTGGAAAGAAATTGTACCAATGACATTTTCATTATCTAAGATCTCATTGCACATAATATGTTAACTTTTTCAGTCCAATTTAGAAAAGTAAGGACAATTAATGTATAGTTGTAACCACAGCACAATTATGCTGTGCGCGCGGTCGTATCACACTTGTGCAGTGGAACTCTGTTGCATAGGATGGAAAAGAGTGACAAGAACACGCAGGTTCTCTCTCCAAATGATCATTATCCTGGACCCTTGGCTGTCCCCGTTATCTGGCAGGTTAGAACAGGAATAACAATCCACATAATTTGTTACCTTGGCTAATCACATGTAAAGTTAGGAACTGCCAGATATGAAATTGCGTTGTATTTCTTCATTTTACTCCAGATCTAGTTTTGATAATAACACATTCTACAAGTGATAATTATGTGTCGGTTTTTAAGGGATCAAAACCACTATTCTGTTTATCTTCTTGTCTAGATTATAGATATAGGCAAAACACCACGACCGGTGTGGACAGTCTGAACGAAATGCTTCTTGGTCGCAGAACGCACGAGCCACTAGTGGTGAGTGCATTCTGTGACCAAGAAAGATTGAGTTCAGACAGTAAACACGCAGAAGCGGTTGTTTGTATTTCTCCCACAACACACATGGACAAATAATATTCTACTTTAGCATAAAATAACACAAATACAACAATTTTAATGCTGAAAAACGACTTTTCATTACCATGCAGTGCGTTCTACATTAGCGCAAATGAATATAAAATGCCAACAATGAAATCCGCCACAACTTCCGGCAGAAGCCTGTTTATTCAGTCGCATTCCCACGATCGGCGGGCAGTCCCGGTAGGTTTTTTGTACATGAATTCTCGCATAGTCTGCAAAATGGGCACCGGCAAACACAGCGTCAGATAAATTTGACCAGCCAGATCTGTTCTGAGTGTAAGATACAGCATGACTACTACGAGAAGATACAGACAGCGGGAGAAAAGGATCTGAGATTTTCTCGGGAGATGGAGGGAGGGGCGGGGGTCTAGTTAGTTGGATAGCTGGTCAAGTTAGTTGATAAGACGTAGTTGGAAGAACAACATTACTACCAGCAATCTGAAGCAGCACCTAGACCCATGAGTCTTCTCCTCTGGGAGCCCTCCCGACTGATCGTTTATTTGTCATGCTGTATGTAAATTTGTGAAAATAAAATTTAAATTTGTAGGTTGCGGCAGGTCAGGTGAAGGCAACATGGGTGACTGGCTTGGGACGCCGACATTCAACAGCGGTGCTACAGGAAATAACGTAGTTTGAATCGGTTGCAACATACAAGAACACATATCTGTAGTCATCCTTTTATTCACCTCTGATAGGCGCCATTATAGGAGGAATATTCATATTCTTTGAACAGGCATCCACAACTTCATCCTCGGAATCCTGGTTGAAAACAATAAGATAAGGGATCTTTCTAGCGATATTTTCTTACGAGAGAATTTTCCCACAGCAGAAAACTTTCGAGGCGTGAACAATCTAATGATTCACACTCAAAATGTCACTGTTGACTTGCTGGAATGGGAACAGAAGAAGATAGTCTAGAACAACCTCATGTACAACGTTCGATCCAAATTTGGGACGACAGCTGAGAAGAAAAAAATTGTTTAAGTCATCGATCTTTGCTGTAGTTTGCATCAACAAAAAAAAAAAAAAAAAAATGGGAAAAGAAGCAAAAAATGGACAGACAGTGAATCTCCCGTTGCACAGCCGCAACAAAAATGCAATTATTTTAACCATAGATTTTACAGTGTATACAGGAACTTTGGCACTAATAATGTTGCAAACCTGCTGACAGTAAATTACCGCTAAACAGCTGCAACAAAAATGCTATAATTCTGAAAAGGCGTTTTACAGTGTGTGCACCATATGTCTCAGTTACACTGCGATAACTTTACCAAATGTGTATGAGCAGCACAGTGGCTGTTCTATGCACCATGCACAGATCCCTATCTGTCAAAGGCGCTCAGAAATCAGAAAAATAAATGGACTTGGTTGGTTTGGTCTGTTGATAGCACATCGCGTATCCTTCCTCACGAGAGGGGTGCGGAGATCTGGGTTTCTGTTAGATGGATGCAAGACTACAGGAGATCTGTTATCACGAGATCCTGGTGAATGTATACTTAGAGTGGTGCACGCCTTTCTATATACCAACCTTTCATCAAAGCTTCCACTGAGATAAGAGTAAAAAGCAATTTTGAAGGCAAAAGATCAAGGGCTTAATGAAGAGTATTAAAGATAATCCCAGTGCCTACCCTGCAAAATATCGATAAACCTACGTTAATCAAAACCTAACTATATATTTTTTAATATTCCCAAACTTTTGGACCTTTCCAACAGAGACATGTGACGAAATTTTCGTTAATTAATATATGGCAAATGTAAACAAATATAAAAGCAGTGGTGCTTTTATGAAATGTGCGCATGGGAGCAAAGTGTAGCTCTAGGTGTGCTTTCCGTGTACCAGAGTTTAGTTCCCAGCTAGCAGTGAAGGTGGGGGCCATATGGGCCCAGCATTGGGAAGGATGGAAGAGCAATGGGCCAATGTAGGGCTAATTTTGATTGCTAACGGGATGGTTACATTTGGCTTTCTTCAATATCTCGCGTAGAGCGGGTTATTGCAGTGAAGTTGAAAATGACCATAAAATAGATCTGAAATGATAGACCAAGGAACCTCTTGATTCCATTTGGTCGTATTTTTGGGACCCTTGGCGTTTTGACATTACCAAAAATGTAGGTAAGCATGGGCATACGGGTATGATAGCTTTATCTGCTTTTACCTCCCTAACATCTTAAAAATCTTTCAATGAAACATTTTTGTTTTTGTTCATTGTTTTGAGTGGTGATACCTAAATGATATGGAGAGGTTAATTTTTAATCGTTCCCAAAAGCTAAAAAAACACACTTTGAATCAGATGCCTCCCTCCCCATTAGATGAGTCTAAAACTAGGTGTCGCTGACATGTCAAAGATTATGGACACTGAGTGAAAGTTCATGGACCACAAGTCCATAATTACGGACCATCCTATATAAATTCGAAGATTTGTAGAACAAATACAGAGGCTGGCACCGTATAAACTCCATTGAATCAATATGCACGGTGTGCTAATTTGATTTGCAGTATATTGTAATTGAAACTTTATGACATTTAACATGTATATAAGCAAAATGCAGCATACATTATTGGTACGATTATATATATATATATATATATATATATATATATATATATATATATATATATATATATATATATATATATATATATATATATATATATATATATATATATAATATTTGTTGAATTTTACTCAATCATATGTCTGCCTGTGTATCGCCACTGCTTCTTATAATTCAAATATGTAAATTTTTTCACACTTGGGAGACCTTCGCATGGTGAATATTTGAAGCTGCTATTGTCTACTGTATATATTTACCTGTGTTATAAAAATGCTGAAAGGTAGTTACAAATATTTGAATAGATGTTCATTCCCTTATTAAATGAGGTGGTTGAAGGTTTCGGGACTGAACATTATAAGCCAAATACCTATCTTCTGCCACTGCATATAATCATGGGAACACGTAACACAATCTATATGCTTCTCTCTTCAGTTTGTGAGGCGACTCCGGTGACTGAGACGTCCCATCATCATGGTCCACGAGGGAGATCAGCAGAAGTCATCTGAAGTCGAACGCCTGATTCAACTCAAAGATATTTCAATTATGTGCCTTTGTCATCGAGCTTGAATCGAGTCATGCATGATCCAAGTGTCGGAGGTTCACTCACATAAAATGTTGATAAAACGTTGTGTTATTCAAGGCTCAATTCTACCATCAATGTACACCATTCTACATTAAAACTTCATATTTCAGTCGAGCGAAATCCTCCAGGACTTTTCATGTAACTTTAAGGATGCAATTTTAGCCTTCTTCAAGCAGAGTGGCATAAACTGCAAGAAGATTCTGAAGACCTCGCTGCACGCCTGACTTGTTTTGTCTTATAAGAGCTTGCTTTCGCACAGACCAGCGAAGTAGCAATGTTGTGCTACTCATTGCCCTACGCGCCACGAAATATTATCTATGGTATGATTTTGCGAGGTACAGATATGCTCTAGGTGAGTACTTAAAAAATATGGTGCCATATTCCTGCTTGGAGCGGACACGTAGATTACAAGTCAACGTTCATTTGCTCCCGGAGTGTTCCCTGTCTGGGGCCGGTTTCACCCCATCATCCTGTTGAACATCACCAGGTACAACCGTCGTCTCATATGATCTTTTGTATCATCTGACACTTTTTAATCTGGGCGTAAAATTACTATCAGATAAATTGCAAGCACAACATAATTCACAAGAATAAACACCGAGTAGCTGTTTTTTATTCAAGAAGTTATCGCAGTTATATTAAGCTGTATATTGCATATATTTCAAAGCAAGATTGACTAAGCCAAAACAAATTTTGCATCAGGAATTGCAATGAAATATTTTGCCCATGAGTTAATACATTTGCTGACTTGGCAATATTTCAAATGAGGTACCTGGTATATTACTGGAATGCACAATTATATGTAATTAAATTGTATCACATCGTAACTTTGCTTTACACTGCCTCTCTCATCATGATGTTGATGAAGCAAACGGCTTGAGCCCATTCCTTAATTCCGTCTACGGGTGTGACTTCATTATTAGACTTTGCTGCCAAGGAACGATAAAACCCCGAGATAAATGTTGCTAGGCAAACCAGACATTGTTTGAGTCAAATCTCTTGCAACATACTTCATAATATCCGACTGGGTTTTTTGGGTGTAAATACGCAACCAATTTAGCTCCATTGAAGCTTGCGCCTGACATATTGATCCTTACATAACTTTTAGCTGTATAGTGTGATATCTTACTCATTTAAATTGGTCGATGCGATCTTGTTGGCGTCCCAATTCAAACAAATCAGTATGTGAGCCATCAACAGATATGTGATAAGTAAAAGACTGTAGCAGCCAATTTGCGTTAACTTTAAGTATAAGTTGATAACGAGTAAACAAGACTTTGCATAATATGTGGAATGAACGAAGTATATGTTTAAGACTTTGGCAGTTTGGACATTGGACTATCTGGCGAGAAGAAAACGAAACTAAGAACGGGAGAATCATCTTCTTCCTGTTTTCCTGTGCCAGTAAAGCAGTTAAGTTCAGCCACATAACCGATGGTGAGGGTCATGTCTCCTCTGGCGCCCCGGATCTTAAAGTCGAAGTCATTCCTGCCTTCCTTTGGTGCACTTGGAAGATCGAATTCAATTCCCGTGAACGGAAACTTGAGTGTGACTTTTTTGTCGTTGACTGTACACGTGCCCTGGATAGGAAGTGTTGACAAAGACATGGGCATGCGCATGTACATAGTAGCGAAGCCTTCCAGCACCATCTTGAATGTCTTGTGGGCTTAAACGCAGTTGTACCTTTGGAATGTTCCTGCAATAGTAGTGAAACACAGATGAAATTTCAGAGCTGAATGCCATGTTTAAGAAACAGACGCTGATATATAAATATAAATATATATAAATATATATATATATGTGTATATATATATATATATATATATATATATATATATATATATATATATATATATATATATATATATATATATATATATATATATGTTTGTGTGTGTGTGTGTGTGTGTGTGTGTATGTGTGTTTGTGTGTGTGTTTAATTTTCTGATGGCGGAAGGGTGTAGGCCTAACTTGGCTTAAATTTGACTTTTCCGGTAGGTGGCACCTGATGTTACGGATAATTTCTAGGTTAGCCGATGTGATCAATTCTTCGTGGCTCAATGCATCAGAGATGCGAAAGTTTTCACTACTCAAACTGGCATCCTTCATGGTTTTGTTACGCGGTGCTGCCTTATCATGGGACTGTCTACACACTTTGTGGCAGAACCTAGCGTTATTTGGGATTAGTTGTACAGGTATCTTTGCATCGAAAAGGTGGATCCGATCCATTTGTCATCTGGTCTACATATGTTGTTTATCTGGGAGAGGGGACTTCGTTCTTTCAGCGTCAACGCTCTGAAATAATTATTGATATGACTAGGACATGATAAGGCGCCGTTGCTATCTTTTGAGGAAAAACCGGGCAGGTCGTCGAGTACATTGTTAAAACAAATCTAGCTGTTGCCTCAAATTTTGGGGTACAGTGAACTTCGATTTTTCCACAAACCAAACTTAGTATTGAAAATAATTCACGTTTCCCTCTTGTATACACACTCTGTGCCAAAAGTGCGCATTGCCTCTTATATGATACAGAGATGGTTGCCTAAGTGTTCGTATATTCTGAACAAAAGCATCTGGAGGCACAGCAGGGCCTATGCTATCCATAATGATCTATATATAATTCAAATTATGTATGTCTGAAATCATTTTTTATATCTAAAGAGATTGCGAATTATTGATATCTATAGATCAACTTTAGATGCTAAAAATATTTCGAACTAAAGATATCTACACATTAATTTACATGCCTAAAAACCATACATATAAACCTAAAAAACATTTCCCGATAGACAGACACATATATATATTACAGACATTTTCTAATATGATCACTGTTTGGCACATGTACCATTGTGAAGTGAGTGAGGGATAGGCGGGTAAGCAGGGTACCGGAATATGCTGAATAAGGGAGCATGAATTATTTTGTAGGTATTAAAAGACACAACCATCTTTATAGACATCTATAATTTAATTTCAGATATGTAAAAGGATGGCGAAATATGGATATCTAAAATTGAATTATAGATAGCTATAATTTGAGTTATAAAATCAGAGAAAATGTCAAAAAGGCCTATAGCCCTGCGTATGTTACTGAATCCAGATTTTTATCAATAATCGCAACTGTTTCAAAACGAACGAAATGATATTTTTGCGATCCTTATTATTCCGAATCTCACGCGCGCTTTTCAATTATATATATATATATATATATATATATATATATATATATATATATATAGTGCGTTATTATTAAGCTATGAAGGTCGCAAATTCAACATTCCATCCAATAATCTACATGTAGCTTATTTGCACACGAAATAGTTATACTGCTTTTTGCTTCACCGGCAAATTTAATTAAAAAACTGCAACCGAGTATGACAATATATCAAAATGGGAAAAGATTTAATATCTCATGTGTTAAGCCAAGATGCATAGAGTGTTAAATGTTCATGGCAAATGCTTTCTTTTTCTTGGCTACCCTAAGTTTCGAGAAAAACATATTGCACCCACTGTATGCGCCTCCTGGACATGAATTTATTATTGAGGGAGAAAGGCCTTTGGACAAAATTTTGGTATTAATAGTTGCTGTTCAGTGATAATTATTTTGATTTCCTGTCGAGAATTACATGCACGCATAACATTAGCATTCAGGCACTATTTTCCGACCACACATACACTCGTGAGATATGATATATAAAAAGATAAAATATAAATAAATAATTAAAACACACAAACACACACACACACACAAGGTAGTTGAAGACCAATGGCACTGGATGCACACTTAGCATAAACATTCGGCTCCTGGCAATATAAGTACAATTCTTTTAAATTAAGGCAAACTTGTTGTCAAACCTAAAGTGTAAATTTGTCTTGATAGATGCTTATTCTAAGCGCGATTCTTTGGCTTATTAGTTCGTGATATGGGGTCTGATGATGATACTCCATGAAGAGTAGTATATGCCAGCATAAAACCGGAAGCCCTTTTCAATTTTCAGTCTGCTATTTTGAAGGAGTAGACAAAGTATTTTATATTGAATGCCCAGTAGATGTCGCACTGCCTAATCATATGAAAGGCCAGCAATGGAAGGGAGCGTTGTCTGGAGTCTTATGTTAAACCTTAACGAAATACATCAGCAAAGGCCTCGAATATTAGTTTGGGAACTTGTCACTAGTCAGCAGCACTGAGCAGCTGAACGCACGAGTCGTGATCAAAATACCGTATGATGCTACTTGTCAGGTCGGCCCCAGAACATAGACATTGTAAGCACGATAAACTGAACCGTTCGCTCTGTGTGCCGCCTCTTCCCGATGTTTCGTTATTTTTCTTTTTTCTTTCTTTTTTTCAGTTTTTAATTAAGACTCCTAATAACCGTATAGCAAGTCTTTCCACACTGCATTATGACGCACCCTGATGCACGAATTCACGCTTAAGCATCCAGAGGCACACCGAGCCACACTGGCCACCTGAGGCCAAAGAAATAGTAAAATTATGAAAAGCATGATGGGGAAACTTCATGTGTTTCAATGCACTGGGTGCAAGGTAAACATCTGTGTTATTGATTCTTTGGAAAATGCTAAAGATAGAAGTATAAATGTATTTGATCGAGAATAAATTACGTTATAAAATTTTATGACTTTACAAAGGAGATTTTATCATTTGCTGTTGAGACATGAACGCTTGTGGAGTAGCTCAACTCTTGAGGTTGAATCTCGAGTAATAACAACAACAACAATAGTAATAATAATAATAATAATAATAATAATAATAATAATAATAATAATAATAATAATAATAATAATAATAATAATTGCTGAATAAAAGAACCAATGACATACTAATATATATATATATATATATATATATATATATATATATATATGCATACATACATACATACATACATACACACATACATACATAACTTGATAATCCAATTTTAATGTCGTGTCGATTTTTTTCAATGGACATATCGTAGTTTGCTACGGGACTGCAAATTCATAGTCTCCCCTTTAATAAATCGAGAGCCGAGTCTGTGAGGTGCCTCTCATTTTAAGTCAGTATGCAAAAGTCAACTTCCAATACCGACATCAAATGTTTTAATTAATCGTGTTGCCAATTTGTGAACTCGTTTTTCACTTTAACACATTTGCATACCTTTTACCCGATAAAGCAATAAATAACAGCCGCTTTCCATCGCATGTCTCCTATGTTATAACCTTATGGCCATTATAATCTAAAAGTACCGGTGTTCACATCTGAAGCTATGATTTCTAATTATGCAGTCGTACACTCAATGTCACAAATAGGGCTCTGTTCGCTCCCTCCAAATTTGACAAGCATGAGAAATATCTTGATATTTTGGATCTTATGCCAACGGTTATTCAACAGGACGCCAGTACATGCATTGGCTATTTTTTCGTGATTAATTGCATGGTGTTGCGCATCACATTTTGAAGACTAATTAAGACATATATAATCCAACGACGGTTCCATTTTTTTTTTTTTTGGAAGGAAGAGATTTCTTTTTTATACGCTGACATTGCAAACTCTGGGAACTTTTATGAACGCTATACATTTACTTTTCGGAGACGGCCTGTTGGTATTCATTTGGGGAGTTTATAACAGAGTCTCCATTCCCCTGTGCCTGGAAAAAGCGGTTTCCCTTGTATACATCTATCTCACTGTCGTAACGGCTTGGAGGCTGCCAATTAACACAAGCAGGCTTTTGCTAAAGTTCATATGACTCAGTGCAGAAGAAAAGACGGTTTGGAAAGAAAAATGGCTACACCAGTCTCTTGTAGAGCGTGAATCATTCATGATTTTTGGCCGAAGTTTTATTCCGTTGTTGCTGTTTATTCATCTACCAGCCTGTGGTGTTGTATAGCGTTTTCCTTGCAAAGCTTTGACGATTGAGAAGCACCAAATTTTCCCATTCTTTGCATATTCTGCGATTAGTGGAATTGATATACACCTGCTGAGTTTTACATTTATTTACAAGTTTTACATCCATTAGTACTTTTATTTTTGAGTATTTGATCAAGAGTTTGGGTTGAACGTTCACCAAAATTAATTTCCGTAGCCGTACTGTACCTGTTGGCAAAGAAACTATCCCTTCTCTGCTTTTGGAAACGACCCCAAAAGAAAGGTCACACAATGCATAATTTCGGATTATTTTATGAATAGTAATTATCTGGAAAGGACACTCACAAGTTAAAGGTCATGACTATTTACGTGTCTCGTCTTTTGCATTTACTTGTGTAATATTTCATGCTGTAAGAACTCGTGGCAGCGTACATACACACATTATAAATATAATGGAATTTGCCTATCAAGACCACCTGAGGGACCGAAAAAAGTGGTCCTAATAGAGGACTTGTCAAAATGGGGATTTAATTTAATTAAGGCTAAACAAAATGGACATTTAAATTGATGGGCTTAATATAGAAATGGTTTCTTTATGGCACTGGGCGCAATTGGAGATTCATATATATGCATATATATATATATATATATATATATATATATATATATATATATATATATATATATATATATATATATATATATATATATTGGCATACCCATATCAAGACAACATAAAGATTGAAAATACCGTGGGTTTAATATGGGAGAGGTCTTAATGAGGATATAACTTAATTGAGGATAAACTTAAGACATTGTCCTTAATATTGCAAAACTGCCTCCTGAAAAAACAGCTCCCTTTACATCTTTCACATTTGGCATTCAAATGACATAAATAAATAAATAAATAAATAAATAAATAAATAAATAAATAAATAAATAAATAAATAAATAAATAAATAAATAAATAAATAAATAAATAAATAAATAAATAATTGACAATATAATAAAATGTATGAAGACAATAATAATGACAAAAGATACGCATTTTCATCTCATTCTTTCCCGATGTTTAAATCGATAATTTTCATAATGAACGTCGCATTATAGCCTTTCAGAGCATGTACTTTCATTAGCGTAACGCAGCAGTAGCTCTAAAGGTGGATACCTTGATAAAGCTTGAGGCGTTGCCCGTTGTGAATTTAAATATTCGATCTGATTTTAGGGCGTTCTGTGCCTGTATTGTGATTTACTGAATGTAGTCCACGATGACTTGAGTCGTCAAATATCAGTTTTTCCCCGCGCAACAAGGTAAAGATGCTACTTTGATTTCAGCTGATCTTATATCTAAATTTAGCACGCAGGACTTCAGACATGGACCCCAAATGGAATCTGCACTAAGGGGCAGATATCCTGGTTCAGCGATCACCAAAGACCGTTTTCACAAGACCTTTCACTCCTTTTGCAGCACAACATTTGCAACGAATTGTCATGGATACCAAATCTACCGATTCCTCCCACTCTCCGCCCCATCCACCACCATCACCACACATCGCGTATTGCAGGCATGTATCCTTGTTGTCAGGTCACCCGATTCGTCTTTGAAGAGATCCCAGCAATTGCTGCATTTGACTGCAAATCATGACCAGCGTATAACCTGGCGGAAACGAATGGGGGGGGGGGGCGACCTACTTACTTTATAACTTCGTAAAACTATCATGATAGGTTGCCTCCACAGCATTCCCCACACTCGCTAATAACTTTTACTGGGGCGCCCGTCGAGCGGTCTCGTCGGGAACTTAAATTCCGCCAGTCAAGGAGGACGTAATGGTAAAACATTATCATGAGGCATTTTGAGATAATTTTTATCATTTTACTACACTCATCCGGTTTCTAAACATTGAACACAACTTACATGCCCATATTCATTTATTGACTAAAAGCAGAGTAAATATTGTGAACAAGGCCTCCAAAAACAACGACATGTTTTATCAAATGACGAGGTTTCCAAAGGTGTTACCTATCTATCAATAGTTTTCCGCAAACGAGCAATAGTTGTCCGAAAGCGGCAATGACAGTGAGATCAATGAGCCTTCCTTGGCTCTTACGTCCCCTTGTAGAACTTTCTTGAGACTTTTAGTTGGTTAATTCGTTATAAAACAAAAAAAGCTGATGAATATTATAAAAATAAATAAGGGTGCAGTCAAATAGTCGAGCCAGGCCGCGAAGCGGAGAAAAAAAGGGTCTTTTACATTCTGCAGGGTTCCGGTCGCATCCGTTTAGCGGCACTGCGGTGCCGGTCAAAAACACACCGGCAGGGCAACAGCCACCCAAAATACGCAAGTACATTTTGATAACACTTGTTGTAGCAGGTCTACGGCCGGGCAACAGTGTCGGAGAACCTTGAACTGCGCTGGCAGCTGTGGTGCAGAAGTCTGGGCGACATCCGACAGAGAAACAAAGTCGAAATTCATGTTGAATTATACATTTTTATGAACTCAGTCGGGCGACAGCCGATCTGGGAACAGGTACTCTTTGATGACACTGGTTGCAGCATGATAGACTGCGATGGCCAAGAAAAGTAGGTCTTCTGTCGGAACGGTGCTGTGAACAGTAGTACTGAAGCCTCGGCAATTTGCAACCGAGTAACAAATTTAAGTTGTCGAACAGGCCCATAATAAGAAGCTTGTCCATTGGTATCTGAATGGGAATAGGTTCTGCTAAGTAGATCATAGAAGATGCAAGTAAACTTTTCTCAGTTGCCGATACGAATCTAAAACAAATCTATATAGTTACAGGCTGAGAAAAATTAGCCGAGCGTAGAAGGAAAAAAAAACTGGCAATTCTATTCAAAGCTATGAATGGGTTAGACCCAGTGTATCTCTCAAGACAATCACCCTTAACAGTTTCAGAACGGGCCAAACAAATTAGACTTACTGATGCCAAGAAAGCCACACTTTACAACTTTTTTCCCATCAGCCATTTGTGAGTTGAATTCATTACCCCGAACAGCTTGGACCATTGAGCATTTGGACGAATTTAAAAGGGAACTAAACAGAACTGAGCCAAAACGCAACGAACTGTACTGTTTAGGAGAAAGGAAATATGCCATAATTCACTCCAGAATGAGGATGGGCCGCAGTCAGCTGAATAATGATCGGTATCAGATTTATTATTTTTTTTGAATCTCCATCGTGCTCATGTGGACAAGTGGGGAGACTGATCACCAATTTTTGTTTGAATGCAACAAATATGTTATACTAAGAAACGAACTGCAATGTAAAATAACCACATTTTGTACCTTCAACCCGAAAACTCTTTTATTTGGAACCGAAGGAAGCCAAACTAGTACAACACAAAACGAGGAGATATTCAAGGCCGTTTACAAGTATCTTAGACTTTCTGAAATATTCAAAATACAACTTGGATTTAAGTCTGTAAATAGTATAGGTACTATTATTCAATAAGGCCCACACACCATCATCATTCCCTTTCCTTCCTTTTTTATTGCTGGTCCCGTATGTCGCCTATCCGTGTACTGATGTTCACTTTTTTTTGTTTGTTTTGTGTTATCTTGTTCTGAATGTACAAAGGGCCCTAATATATAGGCTGGTGAGCCCGTCAGCCAATTGTGTTTATAAATAAAATATGTTGAAACCAAACTTTATGTCTTAGAGCATATATACAATAAATATGAAAATAACATGATTATCTATTTCATACTGCTGTATTCTACATGCAGCGTGATGCAATGGATCTATTTTGTAGTCCCAGTGGGTAAGCTTGCAAATTCACTTTCATTGCTAACGTTTGGCTGCATGATGCAACATGAATCATGACTTTGCTCCTCTGTTGGATATCGCCCAGACGTCTGTACCACAGCCACCAGCGTAGTTAATGGTCCCCCGACACTGTTCCCCGGCCGTAGACCTGCTGCAACACATGCTATCAAAGTGTAGCTGAGTGTTTCGGGTGGCTGTAGCCCTGCCGGTGTGTTTTTTGACCGGCACCGCAGCGCCGCCGGACGGATGCAACCAGAACCCTGCGGAATTTAAAGACTATTTCTTCACTCCTCTCCAGGACCGTTTCGCGGGTTGGCTTGTTCTAGCCCCACCCTAATTTATTTCTATAATATTCCTTAGCTATTTTGTTTTTTTATAACGAATTAACTAAGAAAGGGTCTTAAGAAAGACAAGTCTCTTTTTCAAATCGTTTTTTTTTTTTTTTTTTTTTTTTTTTGTCAAAAGTTTACGTCTCAGAACTGTTGTGTCGTGTTGTCCTGGGAGCAATTCACAGACACGCTGATCAATCACTTAAATATTGTTCCCAATGAAATTCAAACTATTTGCACGCAATAAAGAGAGCATGAGTGTCTGAACATCCACATTATCTGTTTAAACAAACCTAAACCCTAACCTATCCACCTGCCCACAAGACTATCGTCCCCAAATAACGTGGAGAGGGTGAGAATGCACCAAAATGTATATTTATAAATAATCTTCATTCATCAATTTTACGGTAATAGGTTCTCCATTTGTCCATACATCCCCCAAAATAATATATTACGAAGGATTAAAGATTCCTCAGGCTGTTTTCAATATGTGTCCAGTTTCTATTAAACACATGCACTTTATTATTTTTAATCATGATTATTTTTAACACTTCTATCTGTCTTTTTAATATGTCAGGAAAGTAGTAAAGTTTAGATTTTAATGTTCTCTCTGATTCTGGCTATGTATGGCATATTTTGCTAATAAAATGTAATAATTAAGCGTGGGTTGGAATGGAGAACTGGTGTACCCGAAGACTACATCTTCTTTATTTACGTCAACTTGAATATTAAATTTTGAGAGAGCAAACCCCTGGTCCTGGAATGAGTGCCAATATTGTTAGGAACTATTGCAATCGTAGAATCTATGTTCAATGGGGTCAATGTGGTTATATCTATTGCATATATTGAACTCTTTAATTTTTATGAAACAGCCTTTTATTGGTTGTGGCTATTCTGTGTATAATTTAAAATTTTAAGTTTTTCATGCAATTTAGTTTCCATGCAACATTCAGATGGGAGCTCAAATATCTCTTTCCATTTTTCACCCGATATTTCAAATTTGGTATTCCATTTCTACACAGATGTTGGAATTACATTACATTTGTTTTGAAATTCCCAGCAAAAATTCTTGCTTCATATAAATTTCACTGGTATCAATCTACCTCCAATATATACTTTGTACTGGTCAGTTGATACATGGTTTATGCACGTATCTTGTTCCGTATCTTGTTTCCAGGCGTGCGGAAATGCATAAATGAGGCCGTGGTATACAAGAATATTAATGGTCACATCAAACTTTTGCCAAAAGTCATCAAAAGGCAGCAATTCTCCCTGCTCATTAATTCAGTTTGGCACAAACACAATACACTTTTCATACAAATCTTGGTGAAAAACAGATTTGTCACTCACTTTTTAAAGTCATTATACCAGATTGATTCACTCAATGTAACGTCAACCGTTTTTGGTGGAGTCAACCATTTAGACCTGTTCCATTCATATAACAATTCTTAAGCAATTGAAGAGGCTAAAGAAACAAATGCAAACACAAGTTGCACCAAAATATCTTCACACTTAGAGCACTTCAGGCCTCATCACCTGAGGGGGAGGGGCAGGTCCAATCATCGCCCACGCTGTGCAGACTTTAGCCTATCGCTCTTGGACCGATTAAGGACACTCCTGATGCTTTCAGAACAATAAACCCTCATTGACACATTTATAAACCTGATCTGTGGCACCTCTTAGTGCATGACTCAAGTGTATAAGTCATAACAGTAAAGTACCCTTTGCAGTAATTCCATTGTATGTTGTGACCTCAAGTGCCACATTGTAAGTTTACAATATTATCATTCTACCCGAGTCGGTGGAAATTATGAAAACCTTGAGCAAACCAGGTCTCTTTTCCAAAGCGGAATTGTTTCAAAGTGTCCGGTAACTGTGCTTCTTATGATCATTAATCAAGATGTGCCGTTAACAGACCTTGAATTTTGTATTGTTCTCTATATTATGTCAACCTGAAAGATTTAATGACTCATATTGAATCATATGACCATTTTAAACACTCAAGAATGCAAATAAGTTGTCCTATATTCTTACTCCGGGGATTATCTCGCATTTTGACACGACAGGCACTTGGCAGCTGATAATGTATGTATGTATATATATATATATATATATATATATATATATATATATATATATATATATATATATATATATATATATATATGTATATATGTATATATATATATGTGTATATATATGTATGTATGTGTGTGTGCGTGTGTGTGTGTGTTTGTACATTTGTTAACGCCCTTGACCACTTAGAAACATATATTATTACGCGTCAGGCTGGGAGCCTTTTGTGGTTCACAAAATACTGTATAATCATTCATATTCCCGGACCCAAAATTTTCCGAAAATACTTCAAATCAGAATTTAGCGAGTTTTTTTCCCCCGAATTTATGCACATTTTCATTCCACATTCAATCACCTACAATTTTGCCGAGTTTAATATTCCCTAAATGGGGTTTCTCGGGAAATGTCAGGAATATTTATCCCTCAGGAAAATTTATGGTTATACAGTAGCTTGCATGTATATCTGGAATACGATTTACACATCTATCGCTGAAAGACAATGCTATGAAGTTTTATTACATGTTTCATTCCAACCCTGTTGCGATATATCTGGTTCAGATTTTGGCAAGAAAAACAACGAAATAAGCGCTCTGAGCTGCAGTTATTAGGTTCTTTCTACACTTTTCTATGTAGTAATTTTGTCACACTAATACAGCAGAGTATAACAGAAGGCAACTGATTTGAATCCTTGAGTGTTTTTAATGACACACACACAATGCTCTGTGTAATCTTGCGATCAGTGAGGCAAGCTATTTTATCAGCTGGACTAAAACTTTTCGTGAAGGGTTGATGACTTTGAAGATCCAGTCTACAAGAAGGTCAAAGCCTTAAAGCAGATTCATGAATTACTTTACGGCCAATTTCTGCAGCACGTTCTGTTTGAGTGGCCTTTGGCTGTTGTGCGTGTCACTTCAAACAGGCCATTGAACACCGTACGCAAGCACTAACACTTAACATGGAGTGCTGTGGCCGGAATAGGTTCATACCCGGATACAGCTGCCAATTCCTAACACGTACGAGTTCGGCATGAAGTAGGAATGCCGGTTACTTTACAGTTTGTCATTTTCTTCTGAAGAAATTCGACATCTTTGCTTCATCAAAAGGTAATTTTGAGCCAACCTTTTTCAACGAAGGTCATGGTCAGTATGTGAACAAATATCAGTGATCTCTCCAATTCATATTCTGAAGTTCATTTGAAACAAATATTAACTCTTCACCCGACACTATTAAAGATGACACTGCCACAACAATATAATTGTTGTCAATGTATACCTTGTTTTGTATGGCTGGATTTACCTGCTCAAGGCAGGACAAAGATGTGCTTCATAAAACGAACATACCAACATATATACGAAAGAGTCTGACTTAGAAAGACTTCATATAACAGACCTTGAACAAGCGTGCCTGTGTTTTGTCCAGTACACGTGACTGCTTGGGTGAGAAGCGGCTTACCTTCAAGTTCAACATTGTTGTGAACTTACATATGTACGTAACTGCTTGATGGTCCCAAGTGCCTCAGTGGTACTTCACTTGGCACATATTTCTCATTTGTCTTTCGTCAGAAAGTCCTTTATTTATAGCTCGGCACGACACCAAACATTTGGATTTCAATAGTCGGAAGCAAATCAAGTTACAAATGTTCGTTACTGTTGTGCCTGTTGAATGCTTTCAAATTTGTGCTTCCCATTATGGCCCAGATTTGCCTGCATAGCAGACCACGCTCCGTAGTTTCTCTACCGCACTTGAGTGCAGTGAAGGAAACACGAGCATTGCATGTGATTTTAAATGGGGCGGGGGGGGGGGTGACTAGTATGCTGGTACAAGTAATACGTTTGCCTTAGTATAAGGAACGGAAAATACGAAAAAGTACAAATAATGGATGGCACCAAGCACGGAAATTATAAAGGCTTCCATTATCTAAGTACGGCAAAATATAGATGCCCAGTATATCAATACTTAAAACTCGTACCCACCCCCTCCCCGTTAAATGTTTCATTAACCGTTCGTTCAGCAATGGGTTAAATAACATCATCCGACCATTCAGATACCAGGCATACCATACGTGATGTTATGATGCAAACAGAAAGAAGAGTTTTCATATACAGTTGAATCTGCAATTAAGACCACCTCCAGAGTAGACCATTTTCATATTAAAAACTACCAAATTTCAGTACCATCTTCCTTTCGCTTAAATCAAATGTATCCCCTATTAAAAACATATTCTGCAGTCCCGTTGTAGCTCTGCTAGAGATATCCCACTGTGCATGTATTTTCGAGACCCAAGCACGCACAATCAAGAAGAGACAGATCCAAATGTATGCCGATCCTTTTCCGAACCACACCCTCATTTTAGAGGTCAGCAGGTGATAACACACAATATAATCCTGAATATCCACTGTAACAACCCCAATAAACAAGGCAGTTTGTTTACCGATCGCGTATCGTAAAGTTCAAAACAAACAATTGAAATGCGATACACATTATCGGTTTTATTTGTACGTTGGGGGGATTTGTACAAAATGTGTCACTTTAATCTATCGTAAACGCATAACAACTTCACCGGGCAAATATGTCATTTCCTTGAATTGAGGAGCGATATAGTGAACAAACCAGTAACAAAGTTTAGAATATGGCGTTTAGATATATAGACCGATATCCCTTCTTTCCACAACGCTGAATTTTCCTTGGTCAAATACGTATGCAAAACGTATATCTATTTTTCTTTCTTTCTTTTTTTTTGGAAGGGGGGGGGAAGCACCAGCCCCTCAGCTTAGAAGTGATGCTGCTTCAAGAGTATATCTAACAGTTTTTGACAAAATTGATAACACTGCTAGGCAGTTAACATTTCAAAGTACCGATTGTAATTGTTCAGCGTTCACGAGAAAGTGTTGAGGTCGGTGCAATCATTGCATTGAACTCCTGTGAAATACAGGCAAGTTTTTTTTTTTCAAACTGTGTCGCTGAAAATTTTATTGCCTCCAAAGTAGACCACGCTCCATACTTTACGCATGTACTTGTGCATATATTTCGCCACACAAAACCTTTAAGTCTTGTCACATTAAAAGAAAGAACTTCTGCGTTATGTGTTTATGTTGCCTCCATAGGATCCCCCGAGTCGCTATTGTTTCTGATGTGGGCGCTCGTCGGGATGTGCTAATATTGACCAATTAATGCATATATGTTTAGAAATAGATAGCAACTGAATTATCAAAGGAGCGTACGGAGATATGATTGTGCACTTTTTTTTCTCTCCCCCGCCTTTTGTTTTAAGTATGGGATAAATATCATCAACCTTTTGTCCGGGTTGGGGGTGGGGGTGCTCACGAACTGCTATATGCTGATCAGCTGGATTGTGCCTTCAGCCTTTTTTTAGTGGACTTGCGCGTTCCCGGTGCACGTTGTCCAAGCGAAGTGTGCTATGCTTCGATCAAAACCCCACGGGGTTTCCATACAATTACACGTTGCACCAGAAAACTGAACAAACACACCCAAATATACCAAACGGGCAACAACGCCACCAATTTTTGATTATAAACTAGTAAAGAATAGAGAACTGGAAAAATTATAGCAAATCTGTCTTCAAAAGTTGCAATTATCAAATGCAATGACTTTTGTCCTTTGGTACTTCACATTCCATTAAGCTTATTGGCGGATGAAAAATTCAAAGTCTCAATGACCTTGATCTTCGACCTTTAAAGGTCACATGCAAATTGCAAAAAATGTGCAGTATTGCAATATCTACAATTTGAGTCTGACATGACTGAAACTTGATGAAAATTGACTGTCTTTTGGCTGGATGAAAATTCGAGAGCCGAAATGACCTTGAATTTTGACCTTTAGAGGTCACATATAAATGACAAAAATGTACATTGCTACAATATGCACAATTTAAGCAAAACAAAACCCAAATAAGATGAAAATTGGCCAAGTTAGCTGGATAAAACTGTCAACGGGCCAAATGACCTTGACCTATGACCTTTAGAGATTAGATGTTAATTGTGAAAAAAATGTGCAGTACAATTTGAGTCCAACATGATTTGAATTGGATGGCAAATGGCCGAGTAATCCTTGGATGAAAATTCCAAAAGTCAAAATGACTTTGGATTTTGACCTGTAGATGTCACCTATACACTAGTGAAATATGTAGCGTTGCAATACCTACAATTTGAGTCCAGCATGATTAAAATTGGATGAAAAGTGATCAAGGTATGACGAGAGGAAAATTTCAAAGGTCCAAATGACATTGACCTTTGACCTTTAGTAGTCATATGTAAGTACAAAAATATGCAGTGTTACAATAGCTACAATTGAGCCCAATAGGATAAAAATGGATAAAAATTGACCAGGTTATGGCTAGAAGAAAATTTCGAATCGTAAAAAGCCCTTGACCTTTTTGCAGGCACATATAAATTACCAAAATGCGCAGTGTTGCAATACCTACAATCTGAGTCCAACATGATTTACATTGGATGCATTTTGACCAAGTCGTGCTTAGGTGAAAATTTCAACGGTGCAAATGACCTTCATTTTTGACTTTCAGAGGTTACATGTAAATTATAAAAATATGCAGTGTTGTTATATCCACAATTGGGGTACAATGTGGTTAAATTTGGATGAAATTTGACCGAGTTGTGCATCATCATCATCATCATCATCATCATCATCATCATCATCATCATCATCATCATCATCATCATCATCATCATCATCATCATCATCATCATCATCATCATCATCATCATCATCATTATCATTATCATTATCATTATAATCATCATCATCATCATCATTATCAATATTATCATTATTATTATTATTATTATTATTATTTCGTCATCATCTCGTTGGCTTTAAACATAGTAGATACTGCGCCCTTCGAATCGTAGGACGCTACAACTACAATTTACATATTCACGTTATGATTTAACACATTTAATTTCATCATTTGTTTCCATGTGTCCCTTATACTGTTTGAGAAGATAAAAAAAAAAAAAAAAAAAAAAAAACCTGGCACATTGAAACACAACATGCAGAACTCCCTGACTGCTATTTTTAGCCAAGTATCGATCCAGCAGGCAGAATTCTGTATTCCGGCAGACGATTTAAGCTCATATCTCCACTGTGGAATGTTATGTAGATGCGCTACTGTCTGTCAGCTGGCGTATTCTGCTTCTATTGTTTGTTTACTTACACACTGGCTGATAGTTACGGGAGGGTAAGGGTTCATATGTGTATTTGAAAAATTCTGTATTTTCACATGCATATGCTGTCACAACAAAAATTATAATTAACAATTTAAAATTGAATAAAATAATCACGTTTTCTGTCCTTAATCGTGATGCGGAATTCCGCTACATGCAATCTGCATCATGATGACCTCCCCCCCCCCCCCCCCCCCAAAAAAAAGGCATTTGGTAATATTGACACTGCTTCGTCAACAGAGGATGGAATTTAATACTTGGTGATATTCGTTCATAGCATTTTTTCGTCTTTCAAGGATAGCGTGGCATGCACACCAACTACTCCAAGGTTGCACAAGGCGCATAGCCGTATTTACATGTGCCAGTAAAAACCGATTGACAATGACCCATAACTTGAACTGTTAGATCTGCCTTTGTTGTGAAATTTGAACTTTCTCACACACACACACACACACACACACACACACACACACACACACACACACACACAAGAAATGAAAAGAAAACAAAACAAAAACAAAGACAACAAAAAAAACAAAACAAAAAAAAAAAAAAAAAAAACCCCCCCCAAAAAAAAACAAAAACAAAAACAAAAACAAAACAAAAAAAAAAAAAACCAAAAAAACAAAAAAAACAAAGCAAAATAAAAACAACAAAAAACAAAACAAAACAAAACCAAAAACCAAATTAAAAAAAAAAAAAAAAAAAAAAAAAAAAAAAAACATTTGAATCTTATGCCTGCAAACACCTACTGGGACAAAATGGAGATAAGTTAAAAAGTTAAAACAGTTCCCGTGCTCTCTCTCCCTCTCTGTCTGTCTGTCTGTTTGCTGTCTGTCTGTCTGTCTGTCTGTTTGTCTGTCTGTCTGTCTGTCTATCTGTCTGTTTGTCTGTCTCTCTCTCTCTCTCTCTCTCTCTCAGAGTCGTTCTACCCGGAGTGTATGCACTTTTTTGTAAAGCGGAGAAAGGGTTATGGTAACCATATTGACATACCCCCATCCTGATTAACAGAGATTTAATATATGTTAAAACTTGTTAAATCCTGCGTTCACGTTAACATCATATATCGTATATCTCTGTTTAAGTGAAAAATGTGTGTATGTGGCAGGTTTCGTTCTAGTTCCATTTCATAATAATTAGACAGAATCATAATATAATCTTGCTTATAATCAGGGAACATATGAACAGGATTGGCTATTATTCAATTTTCAAAGGTTAGTTAGGGAGCCCACAGGTACTTTTATACAACGATTTGCATGTTGTAATTAAGTTTGAGATACGTGTATCCTGGCGTCTGATTCAAATGCTGTAGTGGATTCTAAAGCCATTCACCTCAAAAGAAAGGCGAGCAGTTTATCAAACATGACGAAATGTATACATTTTGCTTCTATTGCCTTGAGGGTGGTACATGTTAACCTTTGAGTGCTAGTCACGACAACTGTCACATTTGCTTGAATAATTACAACGATTCCACCTTCAAATCCCTCATGCAGAATTCTCTCAATCAAGTGCCAACATGTTTGGCATAAATTGGGTGCTTCCAGTGTAAGCATTGCTCGCAAAGCTGTGCAAAGCGCGCCTGAAATCATCGCCGGCTCTGTAAAAAAAAAAAAAAAAAAAAAAAAAAAAATGCCCTTAAAGGGTGAAGCATCAGACACAATTACGATTGCACACAAAATATTTGAGATGCCTTTGATCTTAAATACTGAGGGTTAACTCTCAACGCCAGCCTTGTTCTAATCCATCAAAGCTATCCCATGAGTGCTGTAAATCGGCATGTATGCAGCTATATTAATGTTTTCCGTTCAGAATAACTTCCAGACAGTCTGGGCAGCAGTAATAGGAGGAAAGAGTATTGAGTGGAGCTGCATTGCAAGTGTTAATATTTGACTGACGCCGGGGCAGGCAGAATAGGTGAGAAATCGATGCACAGCCTAATACTTTGGTCTCGTCTGTGGACGCTGGTAACACAATTACACGGAATGGCCCCCCAAAAATGCAAAAAGGACATCTCATGTCTGTCATAAGGTTTAAAAAAGCTTATGGGTGAGCTGTTTAACAAACAAGATAAATAATATCTAAGATATTAAAGTTGATATCCCAAAAACAAACGCTATCTGTACAATGAGTTCATTTGCAGATAAGTTCATTGAACCCAAAGCAAAAATGGTGCTACTTTTGAGTCTGACAAAAGACTATGTCAAGTACAAATGTCAACTAGATATGTGTGCATATTGTGTCTGGAAGTTTCCCTCCTTTGCCTATAGACGACACTGAACCCATGGATAATAGTAAATACCGTTTTATCCCCATGAAGCGCGTTTAGCGCCCAGGACATTTAATTGAAAAAAAGGCTTCAGTTTTAAACCTGAATCTGGAATTTTAGCCGCATCAACTGGTAAATCATCATTTTACTGCAGATTTTTATCAAATACTTCGGAACCTTTATGCCTGCAAAATAGCGAAGGGGGGGGGGGGGGCGCTTATGAGCGCCAGTGGTGCTTAAAACGGTCAATACAGTTTCCGTAATTGATATAGCAGATCAAACTGTAATATACTACCGACAGAGGATATTCACCAACATACGGCTATTGCTGGCAAAATCCGATGGTTACTGATTAAATTGAACCAGCAATGGATTATGTTTATCTCAGTGACACGCTGTGAAGGTGGGAGTCTTGCTTAACGATCAAGGTGTGCAGTGTTACGAGTGCACCCGAAGTCTTTGGGTCAAAGCGACAATCTGGTTTAAACGTGTATGTCTACAATTCTACTCAAATATTTTAGATAATGCATCATTACAAATGGTCAAATCCATGGCAAGACCACTGCGTCAAAGTTGCCCTTAGTCTGCAAAATACATTTGTCAACCCACAGCAGGAAATAGCGTTTGGTTTATTTTTAATGAAACAAAGTTGATAGATCGCTTTAGACGTCGACAGAAAAATATGTGTCGATGTAAGTATTGTGTGTATTATTTTTCTCTTTCTTTGCTTCATTCTTTAGATATCTCCTGTGTATATTTTGGTCGTGTTTCTGGGTAAAGTTCTAGTTGCTATTGTGGCTTTTCATTATTAAATACATTTATTTTAATTTTATATCACATTTACTATTAGTTCTTCTCCCGAGGCGTTTATTAAAGCTGTACATTTGATAACCGCATTATATATACACCAGGGAACTGCTATTATTTGGAGATATGAATTGTGATGTTAGAACAGAATTTTCTATTAATGCCTCCAAAGATGAAAATTACTTTACACCAAACGCAAAATTGTCAAATTGCTTGCACAAAAAAGTATAGACATATATTATTTACATGGATTGGGAGGCAAGCTGAGCATATTTTAATCCTCCCCGGCAGAGAATTTGCTGTATACTTCAGAATACGAACGCACTCCATGCTCCTGCACGACACATCTGCCACTGATGTGGGAATCATGTGGCGAAATGCTTTCGAGCTCTACATATCGCTGACAATGTCCGCGCTGACGTTGTGGGCGAGCAAGTTGAATAATTTGTGCCTCTGTCTTAAGAGTGATCACATCATTTCTTTTTTCATGACCAGACTTTAGTACTGAAACTAACATTTGCGTTACTACCATACCACTGTAATGTGCCCTGACAGTCAAAATTAGCATTTTCACAGATGAGTGGATATATGGAAAGCGAGTAGAAAGCATGTAAATGGTCACTCACGGCACTTTGTGCAGCTCCTTGCTCTTATGTCAGACACAAGGCTTTGATGTTAAGACTACATTATCAACACTATCAAATGTACATGAACTTAGATCCATTGGATATACGTTTCCGTGTTCTATGTAAAGCGCGCTCTAGCTCTGTCCCCAGTTCTAGACACATATTTTACGCTACAGTAGCAGTCAGACTTCTTACTTGAGAGAGAGAGAGAGAGAGAGAGAGAGAGAGAGACAGAGAGAGAGAGAGAGAGAGAGAGAGAGAGAGAGAGAGAGAGAGAGAGAGAGAGAGGTCTGCTATGGAACCAACCTACTGGCATTCTGCGCTGACAATCATTACTTCTTCGATGCACTGTGAGCTAACGTTTAGCGACCAATAGTATGCTGACAGAAGTTGTTGACTCAGTTTTATACTGTTTATGATACGGTCAGGCACGGGCTTACAGATATAAAAATATGGTTAATGCAAAACTTTTAAAATAAAAACCCTCAAGCACGTCTAGTTAAAAAGCAAACACGGTTATGTAAAGTTAACCTGGTATTCCAGCATAGCACCTGCTGACAATACTAGGATAACATAATCCAATTGATTTTTCTGTCTCGTATATTATGAAATGTAGCCTCAAATACGACTGCCGCCTTAACGGGACATGCTGCAGGGAAAATCCCTCAGCCAAATGGTAATAATTTCCCTGTATCAAACATGTTATACGAAAAATATTACCACGTCCGAGATCAAATTACATGTTTCTTGTAAACCCACTCTTCCCTACGCGGACATTTGGTTAGACAGTGTTTGTGTCCGAATATTATATTTTTCTACATTTGAATTTTGTAAACTAAATGCAAGAATAGTAATTGTTATTTAAAAAAATAACACTTTATTTCCTAATGACTTACCTAGCTGGTGTTGAGTGCCTGGATGACCCGACTGTGAGCGCCGACTGACCGCGTAGTAAGAACCTTATAACAGAGAGCGCCTATGTGATGTGAAGACCAACGTGTAATATATTAGCTGGTTGGCTTATCAACTGGGGACGACGGGGATTTTAGCCAGATCGGTGCGATAAAGAACGAGTGCTGATCTGATGACTATTCAGGTGGAGAGGCCTGATTACCGTCAGCCTGCTTCAACCATCGATGAAATACCCGTTGTCACGGTGTGCGACACACATTTCAAGAATGAAATAAAATAAACATCCCGACACACCACTCTTAAAGATAAGTTGACCCGCTATGAGGCATTAAAGCTGTGATATCATTGCCAAATATCATTCTCGGGTTATCAATGAATATGTATATATTCAATCGTAAACTATGGTGATTATCGGAAATGTTTACATTTCTGATTTTAACTTTGACCCTAATGCATATGGGTTGGCGGCTAAAACACAAATACAAAATCTAAAATGATGGTCGATAATTAACACGTACTTCTGTGCGCGCTGTCCAATTGCGTCGTTTGCAGAAAATACATGGATATTACATGTACCTATCTGTGAGTCGGGGAATGTGTTTTATCCGCCAATTAAGGATATTTTATGAATCAGGGTTGTATGATCACAGTCCCAAATTAGTGATTGTAAACTGATCTCTGACGAAAATATTCCAGGGCCTTTGACAGGGAACTTAATCATGAAAATCACCATGAGCCCCAGCAAAACTAATATTCATATTTGCACTGTAAATTATGTGTACATATGTTACTGGGTCCCAAGGAAGAACAGCTCAGCTAATTTGGTTATCCAGTCTTAAGATATTAAATGAATAAAAAAATAAATATTAAGATAATAAGTGTATAATATTGATTGTGACGAAAATATGACAAGAATGATGACGATAATGCTAATGAAAGTGATAAAGATTATGATACATGTAATACCCCTGACGAATACATTAAAGTAAAAACTTTGTTCATAATCATATATCTGCGATATGGCCAGTACATTTACATGTGAAAGGTACCTCCATGACTTCAACAATCGCGTGAGTCCATTAATCCCCCTAATTCTGTGTAGTTGAGTTTCTTTTTAAACACACAAAACGTGGAAAAATCTGTAATCTGACATCGGTTGACACAGTACTTCTTAGCGTTGTTTTTCTTTCAAAAATGGATAAAAATATCAAATTTTGCTGTATTTTGATGCAGCCAAAAATATATTTTTCTTGTTTGCTGCCTTTTTACTCCCGTGTAATTTTTATCCTTTAAATCCCTGAGACATTCCGCGACGATATTGTTGATTAAAATTTATCTGATTATTTTAACACAAATACATCTACGTGTGAAATTGAGAATCTGATTAAAAAAAGAAAAATTTGGCTCGTACATTTAACTTAAGGTGATGATGATAATGGTGATTGTGATGATAAAAATGGTGACGTTGACAACGACGGCAAGGACAATGATTGGTTAGGAGAAATGGTCTCTTCCATCCCTTAATTAAAAAATCGACAACAAAAAATTGGCCTAAAACCCATAATGAAATGAAAAGGGCAGCAATATCTTGGGCAGGCATCTAAAGATCGCACAAACGACTAATTTTATCATACTCATTTTAATGTCCTAGTATTTATTTTGTTAATACCAGACTAGTGAGCAATCAATTTGAAAGATGTCAAAAGTCACCAAAACATTCACTCTTTCAGTTCCAAGTGCTGATTGAGTCAACAGTTTTCCACGGCGTGCAGGGTACATCACGCGTAAGGTGCTCCAAAAAAAAGAGAAGATGTGGACTATTGTTACGGCCTATGTAACTGCAGGCACGTGACACAACACTGCATGTACGTTAATGGAAAGTCACTTCACCCAAAAATATATATCTTGTATCGTCAAGTTAATTGGGAGCACATCGACTAGTATCATAATTGGCATTGATAGTGATTTTGTTGTTTTGAAAGCCGCTTTCACCAGCAATAAGTCCACGTGGTGGCTAGTTACGCAACAACGCAGATTGTGGTCCCATTTTATTAAAGGATTTTGTTTTCACATTTAAGAAACAAACATGTTACATAAGCAGCAGAGACCAGCTTTAGAGCACCTACGGTCAATTCAAAAGCCGAACGGCCAATCGCTATGTTCTCCCTCCAAAGTCATCTTGAAGGTGATGTGCACTGTCCGTCTAAACCGCATTTGAGAAAATATTGTCCTGATTGCTACAGCTTATAGCCCGAGGGAAGGTGTGCGCCCAGGTCTGCATCATTAGCTCCAAATATGAATTTTGTTTCGCTGTTATAAATAAATACCAATGTCAAACAGCTGGTTTTGTGTTGAGTGACCCAGTTCAATGTCAACTTTCTCTTAAACAAAATTTTGAGGAAGCGTTCTTTTGTTAAAATTCCAATGTCTAAACAAATACATGTCCTATGGTGGTCTGCTGTAATAATTCAAATTGTTAACATGGGGCGGTATCCTTCTCCTTGCAGTCGACAGTGGGTATTACCAAATAATAAAGAACCAAATTGCACAACTTCGACTCGCACATGCAGGGATTCTGGAAAGGATTAGCAAAGGCCGAGGATAAGGATTGATTACCTCAACCTGAACGTCGTTTGCTTCTCGTTATCCAATAGAGGCGAGTCATGATTAAACCCTTACTTTTTTTTCGAACGACCAAACCTTGGCGGCCAAGCGACTGTTTGCAGGGCACCCATGACTGCTTGGTAAACGTCTACTGAATGACAACCCACTGGATGTGTGGGCATTACACAGACATCTTGGGACCTGGATCAGACAGTGGAGCCTGTTTGAAAGTCATTGAGAGAAAGAAGTTCAAGTGGTAATGCAAGGTGCAGGGGAGCAGAAAGTCTTTGACAGAAATGCCAAAACTAAGGAAGCCCAGGCGAGACTTAAACCTTGAGATGTCAACTTTTAAATACCTAGACTTTTACTGTAAATTTACGAGCTTTGAGTTCTGAAATGTCAATTTTCGAGATTTTAAACTCGGAATTTTGAGCATTAAACGGCCCTGTTGGGCTTACGTGCACAGCAGAGCAATGCTCAAGTGTTACAGGCGTCAAATAGTATAACTCATATATATATATATATATATATATATATATGTGTGTGTGTGTGTGTGTGTGTGTGTGTGTGTGTGTGTGTGTGTGTGTTATCAATCTTAATAAAAATGTTGTAGATAAGTATTTCATGTTCGGAACAAGCGCGACTCGAACCTACAACCTATGGCACCATTCGCCTCGCTGAAATGGGAAACGCACATATCCACTGGACCAGAATCCCCATTCTTAAAAGAATGGTTCACTGCAGGTAGTTATGTGCGAGTGCGATATCAACACGGTTATGCTGTGTAAGTACAGAGTCGGCATTTATATCCAGATATATATGTATATGTATATGTATATATATATATATATATATATATATATATATATATATATATATATATATATATATATATATATATATATATATATATATATATATATATATATTATAATATGTTGGAAACGAGCGGGACTCGAACCTGCAAACTTTGGCACCAGTCGCCTGGCGGAAATGGGAAACGCACATATCCACTCGTACATTGTACAACTTCGTATCCAGTGATGTTGTACATTATATTGTCATGCATATCGGAATCAACTGGGAAATCAACAGGAAAGAGCCAAAATGGCAAACTTAGCACAACACGATGAACAAGAGACATATAAGCAACAGACAAAATAAAGAAAACAAACAATATAGCATGGTAGAGTACAGAGTAGTTCAGGCTGTAAAGGAACCAAATACAATGATGTGGATTGGAGTTGAGCACAGTAGTCTAGAACAGAACGAAACAGAAGAGAGCAGAGTAGGACAGAACAGAACAGAATGCCTTTGGTACAATAACTTGAGAAATTAACAATTTGAAAACATGTGTAATTGAAGGTTCCAAGATTTTAGTTTTTTTATTTTTTATGTCATTGTATATGTTTGATATGTATTTCATAAAGTATTATTGCAGTAGGGCCTAGTGGAAGCGCTATCCTGGGCAAAACGGGATGACCTGGGAAAATACATCCTAATAAACAAAGCGATAAATATGATGAATTTCAAGGGGTAAAAACAAAACAAAACAATATACTGGAAGTAATCAAAGGGAAGAATGCCTCCTCGTTAAACTTGCCAAGTAAGGCACGTCACTACACCTAGTTTGTGTTAGAATGCCACAATTTTGGCCTGCAAAAGAAATAAATTATCCAGCTGCCAAATATATGGAAAAAAACGAGATGATTTCATGTCGCCCGGGCTTCAGTCTTATCGCCCAATTTCAGCCCGAAATTATGATGTATTGAAGAGTGGCAACATGCTACGTTTAACCCATTCCCCAATAAAAAACATTTTGCCCGCGGAACTGTAACTGCTTTTCGTTTGTTTTTTGACCTTACAGTCCCATGCATTCCTATTCCTTCGTTTTTCATTCATTGCGTGGACTAGCTTACCCAGGAGAATATACCTCATAGTCCTTACATCCTTAATTTTATTGGTCAAGGTCACACACTATAGGGTCACTCAATATTGTTATGTTTCCTCCATACAAGCACTCTGCCGCCGCCTATATTTCTTAACATGAATGGGTAAGCAGCTTTTTCTGTTTGTATGTTTGACTGTCCTTTTACTCTCTTTTTTTTGGGGGGGGGGGCGTAGTTAGTTGGTTGGTTTTGTTTGGGCTACTGTATTTTTCATTTTTTTGTGTTTTTGCTTTCATTTTTACTATTATTATTTCTTTTATTTGGGGGAGGGGGTAAGCATAAACGTGGATTAATGGATTGTCAATGTGACACTGGGTAGCCCATATAAATGGATTGGCTAACTTTCAATAGGCACTGGGATATGAAGACTTGGCAGGTAAATGTATAGCACATAAATACAAATCAAGACATCTTTGAGATTGTGCCTGAGCAATATTGGCAGGAAGTTATATAAAATTTCATCACGTCTTCACTAAACCTAATTTGGAAGTAAAGGAGAGATGATTGATTTACTTTTTCGAGCGGTTGAAAGACACGGAGCGCATCGTCTGCTTGAAAAAAAAAATAGGCGCTAATGTAATGCCACACGAGTGTTCGGCACAAATATTATAACAAAATGTATGGTTTCTGCCATCAACCCTTTTATTGCTCATCGGGTTGTGCCAGTTGAAAAAAAAAAAAAAAAAAAAAAAAAAAAGGCGTTGACCTGAACTTCAAATATGTCTACAAATACGTCTACATCAGTTTGCAAACTATGTACTTCACGCCAGCAAAGTTCATCTATATTCTTGTCTGGTTTACGCAGTGAATTGACTTACCCTGTGTGCGTTCAAAGACCGCAATATTGATTTTAAAGTCACCATTCATATTCGCAGATTAAGGTCAATACATTCCTCTGCGTTGTAGGTATTTAATTGTCGGGTGACAGAAGGCTGAAAATGCGCTACTTTTAGTTAACAATGAAATTGGATATTGACGCACGGTCTTCACCTTTTTCGTGTTCTGTATTTATTTGTCTTCCGTGTGGTTCCATATTTGATTAAAACCCAGCATGTTCGGATATATATTTCCGATGAAAGCCAAAATGGTTCATCATCTGGAGATACTCGTAAAATGCTCACATCAAATCTTAGATGAAATTTGCCTGAAAAGGTTGTGAGGTAAGTTCATCATGACGTGTCCTCTACCTTATGTTATCCAACCGAAATGCTACAATTAATCGGGTCAATCATCTCGAACCGTTTTGAAAAGTGTTCAGATATCAAGTATTTTTCGCTCCATTTTTATATGGATCGTTCGTCATCAGAAACTTTAAGTTTGGGTTCTAGTTAACAACACTCACAAAGCAGACCCCAGACTTACAGTGGTCTCAGTCATACAGCTCAATATCAAATGAATTAAAATTGTGAACCGCTAATTATTTCTGCAAGATCGAATTGAATAATTACTGGCTTATAGTTGTGCTCAGAATGAATGCATGGACAACTTTTATCAGGACATTCGATGTGCGTATCCCAGTTTTGCATTGAAACTATCTCCGCTGAAAATTATTTGCTTGAACAAACATGACAAATTACCTGGAGAAATATAAAAATCGTCCTGGAAATTCTGTTTTTCATTAGTAAGTCCTTGAATTGAGAACATTTTCGCAGAAGTGGCCCTGTTATTGAAATAAAATAAAGTATAAATTGTATGAATGATTTCCTCTTAGAAAAATTCGACAATTTCAGAATCAGCTCAATAAACATTCTTTAGTGACAAAACAAGTTAATTTTGATGTTAATTGTGACTCATTTGTATGTTCGATCCTATTGTTCTTTGTTTCCGGGAGTGAATATTCCCTTGGTTTCTTAGCTCTAGCACTTGCGCGCTACTAGAATATTTATCACTAAGAGGCCCATGTGTGTTTATCAATGCGTACATTTGAGAAAAATTGATCTTTTCAGAATAAGCTCAGTACGCATTCGTGAATCTACATTTTGATAGTATGGGTGCATTATGCCATCTGCCCATCTCTATCATTATGTATGTGAATAAATGAGTCGTGTTAAAAGCAGAACAAAACAAACAACTGAATAGAAGGGGTTCAACCTTTGGTCTGGCGGGGTGAACGTCAAAAGCGCCTGGATGTAGCTTGTCGTCTGCCTAAACGTTCTTACAGAAATTTCAGTGGCTAGAAATTATTTTTGCTAAATTTTGTACATGATACCATTTATGATGACATGTACTAGGTCAGTAGCTTTCCTTAGCGCTGGCTGTAAAGATTGTTCCTAACCCGCGCCAAGGAAATCTGTCCAACAATGGGTCAAGACATGATGATTGGTCAATGTCTATTTCTACGGCAAGGTAGATATAGTTTTCAAAATTTATTGTTTCAGCAGTGATATTGATAGCTTTGTGTTCTTTATAGTATCTATGCGATACCTTATCCGATAAATGTCCTCAACGTAGTTTTTTTTTTAAATTGTTATTCTTATAAGAAAATGTTGCACCCATATTCGATAAACATTTTTACAATGTTTTTATCGGCTAATATGAACATTCTTAAACTGCTATTGTCTTTCTAATGTGGATAACCTTACTACAGTTTTATAATTAAGCTTCGGACTCAACTCATCTTGCGCCGTGGAAAATTTTGCCTCTGTGTTTTCTGTTAACAGGTAAAGGTTTTAGCTCCCTTATATATATATATATATATATATATATATATATATATATATATATATATATATATATATGTGTGTGTGTGTGTGTGTGTGTGTATGTATTTGAGAAAATTGTTGAACCAGTGTCACTTTGAATGTGAGGGAGAAAGCACTCTGTATTTCCGCATAGTAAGTTTGGCTTTACACAAAACTATCCAACTTCAAACGTAAACCCATTCACACACTGGATAGTGAAAATATATTTTTAAAAAAATCTTACAGTGCTTTATGCCATTGATTTAATTACGCAACCATAAAGCTCCTCGTGCTGACCCATTGCTTTGTACATATACAAAACACAGTAACCGCTTCGAGCCCCGGGGCTGTATGATTAAACTTAATTAAAATGGCTAGTGCTGTCACACCTGGAAAAGGAAGCGAGATTGCGGCCGCAGGATATGTTCTCAGATGTAAGTTTGAGAACTTAAGCTATATGTTTATGTATACCTTGAGTGAAAGAATATGCCCGTTTCAAATCTACTAAAGCGTTTTGTTTGCCGCGATTGCATGAGACAAATTATCAAAAGAAAATAAACCAGAAAAGTAGGCAACTTTTATTTCAACTTGTAGTTTAGCGAAAACACTCTGGTTGCATGTTACGTGGCTACTCTGGAATTAGCATATGCATGAAAATATTCATATTCGTACAAACAATATTCACATCAAGGTTATTTATACCAATACGTACTTTGAATAAGTGGATGAAAAAACTAGTTAATTATGCGTGTATGCATATGAACACAGGGTAACTTCTCTCGTCAATCAATCATTTCAGAATATCCAATATTCCAAACATATCAAAGACATCACTCATCTGACTACAAGAGGACGAGGAATATATTACTAAAGAACAGAGCCCAGTCTTAAAAAGAACATCTGTGCTGTTCTGGGGTGGGGTGGGCGCGGGTGGTGCTCATCAACACATCTCCATGTCTTTTTAATATGAAGTATGAGGTGCAACTGTTTGTTTGTGTGACCTATCTGCATTATAAAGGTGTGTAAACAAGGGATGCAGCGGCATGTTATCACTGCCCAACCACTTTATAAATGTATCTAAACAAAGGATACGGTGGCATGTTATCACTGCCCAACCACTTTATAAATGTTTCTAAACAAGGGATGCGGTGGCATGTTACTATGGCCTATCTACATGAACCTTATGAATTAAATTGAACTGAACCTTATTTCCATAGGTGCGTACATGGTCATTCATATATACGGGTGTCATAAAGGTTTCCAAAGGAGAATGCTCTTATCGAGCTGCACTACAAAATGTCGATTAATACCGCGGTGTTGCTACTAACTATCAAAAAAAAAAAAAAAGAAAAGAAAAAGAAAAAGAATAAAAAAAGCATGAAAAAAACAAAACAAACACCCCCAAAAAAATAAAAGAAAAAAAAGGAAGAAGGAAAAAAAGAGAGATTCACGAAAATGAGGTACATATTTTGTAAATATTACTTTAATCATGCAATACACTTGATACAATACAAAAAGGGGACTTCTGGATCATATTTAGAATTTCAATATCAATAATACTACCTGGATTCACATTTCATAATTGTCAACATAGAGTTTTTAAACGTCTTTTTAAAACTTTGTATCATTGGTGATGTGCCTTAAGTGGGTAGGTAGTGAATTCTAAACAAACGGTACCATGAATTTGGTCGTATTATAGCCATGTTGAGAATTTGGCTGCGATAAGTACAGGTGGGATGATTGTCTGGTGACATATTGATGAATTTGAGAGTTTTGTACAAAATATTGTGATATACAGAAAATTGTCTGTGAACAAAATTAAAAGTTAAATATTCACAAATATTATGAACTTTGAAACCATTGGCATGTTTATGTACAATGTCTGTTGTTGTTCTGGGAGCAAGTTGAGCAGAATTTTTAATAATTTATTTTGCATAATTTACAGTTTGGCGAAATTTAATTTAGGCGTTTTTCCATAAACGTCAATGCCAAACGAGACTCTGTGGGTTAACAAATGAATAGTAGAGTATCCTAGCACAATTAATACGAATAGGATCTTTGATATACGTAAAACAATTAAGGTACCTTACAATGCCGTTCAATACACCTTGCACATGTTCATTCCAGTTCAATTTATTGTCTAAGATAAATCCTAAATACCTTATTAATTGAACTTTTTCGTGGTGTGTGTTCAATTGTTAATGTTGGAAATACTGTTTTTTTTCTGTTGTAAAAATCCGTGTATGATTACTTTTTCCATGCTTTCTTTATTTTTATGTAATTATTGGGGGATTATCATGTTTCCAAACGTGTCCCACAGCTGTTTCACAGAGTTGTTTTTTGTGCTACATAATTTATTTTAGCAAAGTACCATAGCTTTTCTCAGGGCAGCTGTTAATCTGTTTCTGTGTCTGTTGTATATTGACATATTCTGTTCAGTTGGATTTTTATAATTTCCGCCTGAATAAACTGTGTTTATGATTCACGTTTTGAGGTAGGTTCAACATTGGATAAATCTGGCTGATGGTACTGATGCTTCATTTATTATAGACACGTACCATTGGCTTGTTCGGGATATTATGATTTGTTGGGCTACATAGAATTTGGAAGTGGGTAGATGATCTGTTACAACGGGGAGGAGATTTCCTAATGTAATTTTGTTATTGATGTCAGATAATTTCAGATGTTAGTAATTCTGGTCAATAAGCATCGCAACGTTTGCTGTTATCCTAGTTAGTAGAGTAATACATGATGTGTAATAATTCATAATTAGGTTATGTACATAATTTTTCGTGTTTTCACTTTTTATACTTAGCAGGGTAATGTTTATGTTCCCAACAATTATGACGCTATTTCCATTGTCCCATAAGTGTTAAAAACATTTTCTAAACCATTTTGGAACTGTTTTAGGCTACGTTTGTTGGGATGTATGTATAATACTAATAACGTGTATTTTGCTTTCGGCATACAAACATTGACAAAGCTGGTGACCTGTACGTCTGAAGCTGAACAATTCCACAGTCTTCTAATGTGTAGTAAAGAAATAGCGTGGTTGTTTTATCCACTGTGCAATGTGCAAAATCAATAAATAAATGCAATTTAAAATAATTCCCCGTTTTGCGATATCATACGTATCAGCCACAACTCTATCCTAGTAAGTTTCATATTTTTTATCAAACAATATTGCAATAACTGTCGCACGCAACATTTCAGAACTCTTATTGCGTTTGTTTTAGAATCTAGAAGAAAGAATTGGTTCAGTTCAATATATTTAGGTATCATACAGAAAGATACCGATGTGTACATATGTGCTTAATGTAGAATATGCACTGAATTCACTTATTGTCATTCAGTTAGGGGCATCTCGTGAGTAATGGATGGAATAATAAATATACAATAAAAGTTCCGCGCGGACAATTTCCTTTTTTATTGTGCATTGTGCAAACTTCAAGCTAGAAAAGACACAGATGACCACCCTTTTACCAGAGCTACGCCCACAGGCAATACACGAAAACCCTAGACGCACAATAAAAGCAATTTCTTCTGTTAAAAAAAAAAAAAAAAAAAAAAAGGTGTCAACATTCAGATGTGATTCTCACCCAGCATCTTTAACCTTCTCACAGCCATATAATAAACGAGCAGCTGCCCCGTGTGCCCCGCGGAAGGAGCTAAGAGCACGCCCAGAATAGTAAGAGCAGGTGCACAGTGGAGAAAGGCTCCTTTGAAGCTTAATTTTGTTTAAGATGGAGGGATGATAGTGGAAAATGCCGGTTGTTACCGACCGGATTGCTTGCGAGAGTGTCAAAGTAATCTTTTCTAAAATAGGAAGAAACTACCTAATTCAGTAGTTACTTGGTAAGCCTTTGCCCGAGGTGCCTAAGAAAAATAAGCAGTTGGAAATTAACCAATCGCAAAAACTTTAGAACTACAGTTCAGGTCTACAAGTTGTTTTACAATCCCAAATAACTGCGACAACTCTTTCTGTTATGATACTGACGATATTTAGGTATAGATTTGAGCTTTGTCTGACTGGGATTTTATGAACGCCTATGACCTGTAGTCAACATTCAGGTACAGATGCACAGAGATTGATGGCAAACTGCCTGGGTAAAAGTTGGCAGGCATCTCCATCCACCTTATTTAAGAAGCTGTTTCATATTGTAAAGTTGCAATGTTTGAATGAGTCGAATAACATGAAATGCGCCGACTTTTGTTTGGTATTCACAGAGTGCCCAATTGGGACGATAAAATTGTGTACTGTTTAGCATATCATCTCTCTTTATTAAAGTTGTAAAATCTTGAAGGCCTAAAGTTAATATACATGGTGATAAAAGAATATAGCATTCTTTCAATTTTCGTCGCCATTCAACATTAAAGCAATGCTTAATACCCCATTGAAAAAGGAGTATCTGTATGTATATTTCGTGTTAAGTTATGTTCGTATATTCCAATACTGTGTTTAATAATAGTTAGGCCCTCGATGATCAATAACACCCAGATAGAAGTTGGAGGGGCATCTGTAATATTAATTTGAAGATATTAAAGATTAAAAAGCTCAAAGACCTTCAGTTTGCACAATTTTTACATGACTGTTTCCTCATCTATATAAAAAGTCAATGACCCTAATACCATGCTTTTATTCAGTATCACTTGCATGCGAAATTGCTGATAACGTATACCTACAATTTTACCTCTATCGTGCCTGGAAGCAATATATTTGAAATTAAGTGGGAAAGTAATGATAAGCAGACATGAGCAAGTTATGCCAAGAGGAAAGGAGCGAAAAGGTGAATAATTTGGATATAAAACTTAAAATATGCATCAAATGTGCAGGGCTGAATAGTTCTTTTTTCGCCCATATTCGTAATAATGCGTTGTTAGTACCGTATCGAATCCATATTTCTGACAAAATATGTCCCTGAATGTCAGCAAGTGGCTATGGACCCTGTTGTTACAAAATTGATCTATACTGATCAACGTCAAGTTCCGGCCAAAAGACACCCCTCCCGAAAAGAGCAAACTCTTCTGCACTATGTACGTATTTCACCCTCACAGGACATATCTAATAACAACTAATTAGCGTCTTGTAGGAATTTTATTTTATTTCTTTGGCTTGTTGGTGGGCTCTTCGTCAGTGTGCCCTTTGGAAGGTCTGTCATTAAGGTATTTAAAACGACCCGGATGGGCCCAAACGGACACTAAGAAACTCACGCCGTTATTGTTGCTGCGCAATTATGTACTTTATTTTCAGGTATTAATCCATGCCTTAATCCTTGCACTTTATGAATGTATTTATTCATACTGGGTTATTGCGCAATGCTTTACTTAAGTTAAAGTAAGTAAATTGATTGTCTTAGGAATAGACGCCGTGGACCAAACAAGTCGATATTATGTTTTACTCTTGCTTGTGATTCAGGTACCACCTGTAGACTGAACGGGATGTAAATATGTTAATTTTACATCAAAAGCCACTAATAAAGACACATATAATAGTACAGAAAAACATGATCCATATTCGTTAATTCCAAACCCAACAATGACAGCGAAGAGATTCCAGACTTGCCAAAGCATCAACATTTCTCTTCCAAATAAAATATATATTTTAGGATTCCAGCTTGAGGATTATACAATTGGGACAACAATCTCTTTGAACAAAAGAAGCGAAATAATTATGATCGCATCAACCGTCAAATGTTGTTGACCTGGCCGAAATCGGTCGGATGGATTATTCATCTTGCTTCATCATTTCGCTTGTCTCTCAAAAAAGTATGTGAAACATAAATGAGAAGCATACTTGAAGAAGCGCAATTCTTGATCCAAACTTTCCAAATGTAACCAGCCAGCCACCAATATCTAGCAACGAACAGTGTCAGCGAACGAAAGAAAAACAGATCTCATGCGAACGAGATACACGTCACACATTCGAAAAACTAAGTTCTGGATCCGAGACCCCAATTTGTAAGTACCATATGGCGAGCGCACTTGTAAAGTGAAAAGTCCTACAGAAACATGCTCTATCTTACGTGTACCTCACAGATACCACACCTTTATGTATTCCAAAGGAACATAATGCTTATAAGCATACATTTATCATATGGGCATTACATATAACATTTCCCTGCACATTATAGTAAATGTACATTGACTGCAAACGCATACATATCTGAAAACACATGGGAGGGGACGTGAATTGGGTGCTATGCGTTGCAAGAAAATGTTGGGGGTCACTGTGCCACATGCAAGCTCTCTATCACCTTCAGTGCAGTAAGTATACAATGGCACATTCTATAGTGATCGTGCACAGAAACACAACGAAAAGGCAACATTTCTACCGACAGTTGGTCACAGAATACCGAGTCAAATCACGAAAGCCTTATTAGCACATTATATATTTGTGTTGCATTCATGTTGCATTTGAAGCAAGAAACAAAAACCCATTACTTTGTGTCCGCGACCAGGTAATAACATGATTCATTAGTCTTCCCTTTGTCACTGAAATATCTAACAGAGAACAACATCCCAGTGCATGTATATTCAAATTGGTAATTTGTGGGGCCTAAAACTAGTTGTTTTTTTACCAAAATAAATAAAATTTACGCAGCTGTAGGCACATCTTCGCTGCTAGATTTACATGTGGCATGTGCAAAATTGTGCACTTTCGCGTCTAGCACAAAAACAGAAAAAAATACGTGTATGTTATAATATATTGCCCGAAAACCCAAATTGAGCTCTTAAGGTCACGTAGGTGTATCATCAAGCCCAACCAATATGCTGTCTGTGCTAACAAGCCAACATATCAAAAATTTTTTATCACAGGCTATGCATTTAGGTATTGTGTAAATCATTATAATACCATTGTGCAAATCATCACTAAAGTTTTTTTTTTGTCAAACATCATTAAACTTCACACTTCTTTTCAATAAAAAGTAAGACCAGTGTTATATTGATAATATTTCCCTTCTCCATAAAACATAATGTATGCCAGGCACTTTTACATGCGACCTGTTTCTGATTAATATATTGACCGCATTATCTGATGTTGCACTTTTCATTGCACGTGAACTTTTGCTCTGCGGCCAAAGATACACCCAAGACACGCATCAATCAACCCAACACAGAATCTCCATTCTTCCCACATGTCTCGGGATCTGGTCTTGCATTTCAGAAATTTTAACATTAGGGAGCTCCATATAGTTCAATGAGCGTTAATAATCTATTAACGCGTAACGTATTGACGCGAGTGTAATCATGTTTTTCATCACTCATTTCACATACCTTCAGCAAAAGTATTTTTCAGAATTGGTCTAATTCATCCTTTTTGCACACGTTTTTTCACTTTGCTCTTTTGATGATGGAGATTATTATAGAATAATTGAGTATGACAAAAATATGCTACAGTAGTGAGAGACAGTATATAATGTTCGACACTAACATGCTGTGCATCATTAACTTAGTCAGTTTTATCACACTTTAAGAACGATCTAATATTAATTTGGTAATTTACATGCTGTATGCATGCATATTAGAAATGTAATGCCAACTTTCCTGCGAAATACATGTGAGCATATGTTCCTGTGAAATGTGATTTATTAAGCTGTAAATATGAGCTCAGGACTTGATATCTTGCACTAATATAATTATTATTAATAATAATAATAATAATAATAATAATAATAATAATAATAATAATAATAATAATAATAATAATAATAATAATAATAATAATAATAATCATTATTATAGCGAACGCAAGCTCGCTTCTATGGTAACGTGTGCATATCGAAGACTCCTAACTGACACAGAAGTGTATAGTGATGGGTTGGAATCTCCTATTATCTTGCAAGCGAAAGAATACGAGATAAGAAAACATGGGTGCAGACAGTTTCGCCATTTTAGATCATAAAGTAATTAGACCAGAATTGTGACTGGTTGGTGGTGGCAGATAGCCCGTAATTGTAAAAATAATGCATTTCCAGCATGCTGTATCTTTTTTTCTGATTAAAATTAGCTGATTGAGGTTTCCTGCAATATACAGTTACTGTATTGGCGGTCAGGTAGGTCCAGTGTGTGATAGGACATATGAGAACTATATGCTGAAGAAACACAAAATATGACTCTGGACAGTGCACAATTCATACACCTGTATAAACCTAGCTTCTAGGACTAGTGACGTTTCGTTTTTTCAATTATGAACAAAAATTGACCTGGGATTTATATACAATAAATTCACTCGTGTTTTTGTGACATTTGTATGTGTTAACTGCTGCTCACCTATTTTTAAGATTCCAGACGATTAACCCTTACGGGGTCTGACATAAAGGTACCAGCGTTTG
Source organism: Hermodice carunculata (assembly GCA_964020975.1). Lineage (NCBI taxonomy): Eukaryota > Metazoa > Annelida > Polychaeta > Eunicida > Amphinomidae > Hermodice > Hermodice carunculata. Next base: position 39,224,051 of record OZ026621.1, read on the forward strand.
ACCGTAGCGTTCTAATTGCATTAGTGCATAGAGATTTTCGTTCGAAATCGAATGATGATCTGCCATCTGGCGTTAGGGAATGGAAGGACATTATCGACCAGTCAAACAATAGGCACAGAATATTCAAAATGTCGCTCGTGAAAGACAAACGCTCAATTCAAAGGAGATTTTAGACCTCATGGGCTGCGCAACAGCTCTTCTGAAGAAAGTCAACCGTACGTAAAACTATATCACAGGGTATTTCCAAAAGTCAATTTGGCGGAAATGGTGAAAACGGAAAAGAGCAAAGGGTATCAAATAAGGACAGCAACTTTTAATTGCAGAGGAGCTAGAACAGGCTTAAAGAAAATACAAATAGCGACAGACATGGAAAATTACCTGATAGACAGCACCGTGATACAGGAAACACATGTATGTGAAGCAGGACTACAAACAATTACCTCAAATCACGGTAAAAGCTTTGACTTTTATTTAAAGGACAAAAAAGCCAAAGGAAGAGTAGGAACTGCAGTAAACAACGAGCTAAAAGCAGAATACGAATAAGATATTTTGGTGACAACCAAGATAAACAATAGAAACCTCGTAATCAAGATCGCAAATGCAAAAACCCTGCCCACTAGTGAAACGACCCACAAGTAAGAACAAGATTCTATGAGGACCTGGGACGTATCACAGCAACAGTAAGCAAGAGATTATTACCATTTGTTACAGAAGACTTCAGCGCCAATCTGGAACAAAATAGGGACATTCGGAAAAGGAAAAGGAAACAGCAATGGATATCACCTAATTGAAAATGCCAGCAAGAACGGATTTCTATTAACAAACACACCGTTTAACCATAAACTAGCGCACAGGGCAACATGGATTGGACCTCATCCTACTAATAGAAAGAACCCATAAGGAATCAAATAGATTACAAACTGACGAAAAAAGAACATATTATCGTCATAAACGACTCAAGATCCTATAGCGGAATAGAAACAGACTCAGATCACAGCGTAGTGATGTGCAAATTGAACATGAACTGACATCTAAAACTCAAAAGAAAAAAGTAACAAAAAATCTCAATAGAGAAAACTTCATTGATGAACAAATAAGGAAACAATACAAACAAGCAATTATTAAATGCCTGTTACTCAACGAAAACCAACACCCTCAAGAGAAATGGACCGAAATGTGTAAAGCGTGCCATAAGGCAGCAGAGGAAACAATAGGTTTTCTACAAAAGACAGAGAGAGAGAAAAAAAAAACAGACAATGAAGCAGTAAAGAAACTGTCAGAGGAACAAAATAAACTTAAATTGGAAATAAACGCAGCCACAACAGCAGAACAACGGAATATCCTCCAAGCCAAAAGAAACTAGACAAAAAGATGCAAGAAACTGAACAAGAAAAACTAATCAAAGACATGGAAGACATAGAAAGAAATAAAAACGACTCCACCAAGATGTTTCAAGTAGTCCACCAAAGACAAAGAAACAAGCTGAAAGAAGGAGAAATGATAGGAGCAGGAATCAGAGAAACAACCAATGAGGGGGAGGCAAACAGAATAATAACGGACTTTTTCAAAATTTTCTTTAAAGCAGATACCCAGGAGACAGTGGAAGAAGTAGAGCCGTGCAAAATGAAAGAACCATTCACAGAGCAGGAAGTAAAGCAGGCAATAAAATCACTCCTAAACAAAAAAAAGTGAAGGAATAGACAATATAAGGGCACAACAGCTTAAATACGGACCACAAGCAAGGCATAGCAGAGATACTAAATGACATTCAACCACCAGAAAATATCCACAGGAAATAAACACAGATATGTCACTGAAAACCTAAGGCCTATCATAATATTAAGCATGATAAGGAAAATACTGGCAATATGCCTCATCAGAAGAATTCAAAACAAATTAAGTCCTCACATTCCCATAACTCAAGCAGCCTACCGAGCAGGAAGAAGCACCACAGAACTTGTATTTTTTCAGCAAAGATACCAGCAGAGGCGGTAAAAATATCAATAAATCATTACAGATCAAATGGCCCTATATCATCAAAACTGAGGAACTATACAAATGGACAGAAGAGGAAAAAGTGGAGCACCACAATAAAAAAAAAAGAAGACTGAGATGGCTAAATCATCTATTAAGACTACCTGGAAATTGTTTATCAAGATTGGCCTTAACAGATTGAAACACTGCAAACAGTCAAAAAACCAAAGGGACCCCGCCCTCAAAAAACAAAAACAAACAAAAACACAAAAAACCAAAAAACACAAAAAACAAGCAAGCCACCACCACCACCCCAAAAAACAAAAACAAAAAAAAAAAAAAAAAAAAAAAAAAACAAAAACAAAAAAAACCTGGATAGACAAGGACCTTGAACAAACAAATCTACCAAGAGGGCAACCCCAACTAGAAAAAATAGCCAGTCACAGTGTGATTCAAATGGTACGTTTGTGTCAGGTTATGTAAGGGGTAGCCCTCAGAGTCTGTCATCAGGTAAATGTCAGGCCTGTTGCTTGGAGGCCATTTGTCATCGCTTCGGTTGCACAAAAACACGGAAAAGAAGAAGAAAAAGAGTAACTGATTTACGGGGTTTTCTAGCGCTGGTGGTCTTTCAATTGCTCCATTCGCAGCAAAATAGCAGTTTAGGCCTTCTTTGTTTGCTGTATTTGTTAAAGGGGTAGCCCTCAGAGTCTGTCATCAGGTAAATGTCAGGCCTGTTGCTTGGAGGCCATTTGTCATCGCTTCGGTTGCACAAAAACACGGAAAAGAAGAAGAAAAAGAGTAACTGATTTACGGGGTTTTCTAGCGCTGGTGGTCTTTCAATTGCTCCATTCGCAGCAAAATAGCAGTTTAGGCCTTCTTTGTTTGCTGTATTTGTTAAATACAAGCACTTAAGGAAGACAAATACCATAGGAACATACGCCAGCCTCTTGCTTCCCTGCCAATGACATCACATCGACCATAGAGAATAGGCTATGCAAGGATGAGGAGGAAGAGGAGTTATTTACTGGGTTTGCCCATGCTTTCTGGCAGACTTTTTATTACATCCATTCTCAGCACAATAGTTACAGGGCCACTCTTTAGGCTCTTTCTCTTTAATACAGTTGCTTTATGAAAACAAATTTCATTGGAGCGCCGCCCGTGCGGTTTGGTGCTACCCTCTCAGTGTCGTCACACTCACCGAAGGTGAGGTGGGATGGGGTGGGGGAGGGGGGTGGGCATAAATATTGAAGTAAAAGTGCCAAAATAGCCAGTCTTTTCTAGATATATATTCACCACTGAGGGATAATTTGCCTATACTGAAAGGCGTCTATCTATCTATCTATCTATCTATCTATCTATCTATCTATCTATCTATCTATCTATCTATCTATCTATCTATCTATCTATCTATCTATCTATCTATCTATCTATCTATCTATCTGTCTGTCTATCTGTCTGTCCATCCATCCATCCACCTGTACATCTGTCCGTCCGTTTATCTATCTATCTATCTATCTATCTATCTATCTATCTATCTATCTATCTATCTATCTATCTATCTATCTATCTATCTATCTATCTATCTGTCTGTCTGTCTGTCTATCTATCTATCTACCTATCTATCTATCTATCTATCTATCTATCTATCTATCTTTCTATCTATTTATCTGCCTATCTATCTATCTATTTGTCCACATGTCTATGTGTGTATGTATCTATCTCTTTGTCTCTGTCTCTGTCTCTGTCTCTGTCTGTCTGTCTGTCTGTCTGTCTGTCTCTCTCTCTCTCTCTCTCTCTCTCTCTCTCTCTATATATATATATATATATATCGACCTTTACCACTTATGAAATTGCGCTTACGAAAACTATTTTACTATTCTGCAGTGACGATAAATAACTGTATTGGCAATTTACGTATTTCATCACATAGGAACTGGTGTTTACAACCTTCGAAAATACTCCTTAGGTTCCATCAACACTAGTATGCTCCATTACATAAAAGCATCTCATTGCCAGTCAATACAGGATGATAAACCTAATAAAGAGATCAAAGGTCAACAGGTGATAATTTTTGTCCTGTCTTGTTTGTCTCTTACAAGTTAGAAGTGTTTGTTCATATTAAGTTTCTTAAACAATACAAACTTAGCTGACGATACCCAGGTATTTTTCACCAAGCTGTGATAAAAGGTATATACAATATAAACCATATGAATAAGTGAGATGCTGATAATAGTAGATGAGATGGGCATAAAGGGCTTTTAAAAGACAAGACATGCAAATTTGAGCTCTCAAAAACCGATGGTCTACATTTCAAGTCTACAGCTGCAAAAATTATATTTGCTGATAAGGCCCTTCTAGCCTTGAACTTTTGGACTTTATTGACTACACCAATATTTACAATGGTAATCTGTCACATACATACATACATACATACATACATACATACATACATACATACATACATACAACAACAAGAACAATAACAACATTGAAAAAGAAATACAATGGGATACACATTACACATACACAAATGCAGCAAACAATTTTTTATTATGAAGCAATTAAGCGAGTGGAAAAAAATAGATAAAGGTAATTTGATGTCATATAGGTCCGTTGATGTCTGTACATTCTTTTAGGTAAAAAGCAAATTCTGTAACGTTTAAACTCATTATGAATATAAATAAGTGTTCATCGTCAAAGCTATCCAAGTTATAAATCTGTTTTATTTCGCTCAAACCTTTGTTTCTGGGAGTTGTAAATTACGAACATTTTAAGACATAGTGTTTTTCATTTTCGATTTCTTTGCAAATATCACAAACTCTGAGATCAACAGGGATTTTGTTTGGTCTTTTGTGGCGTCCAGTTTCAATACTTAAATTATGTGCACTTATGCGAAGGCGGGTAATATATTTGCGTATATCGAAATCTTTTATCTGGTGAAGGTATAATTCTAAATTGAAATCCGTTTCAAAAAGAGTATACGTTCGCAATTTTTTCTCTTGATCACCTTGAGAATTTAAATCTTGCCCCCATTGAGTACAGAACTTAGTTTTGATTGCTGATTTGAATAGTTTTGAAGGGTATATGCCTGAACTGTTTCCTTGATTATGCCAAATTTCTTAAGATTTAAACCTAGGAATATATTTTTGGTAGTACTGACCCATTGAGAAGATAGATTAGTAGGGAAGTCTAGATTACACAAATAACAGTCGTACAATAAGCTGTCGGGTGACATATTTGTTATTCGGAAGAAGTTTTTACACACTAGGTTGATAATTTTTAAAGAAAGGGGTGTTTTGCCAAGTTCACTTAAAACAACAACGTTAGAAGCTTTGCGATGAACACCTAGACAATATTTTAAGTAACTCATATATAACCCTTCGTAGCTTAGTTTGTAACACCCAGATAAGTTGTTTTTTAGGAATGTTTTTTCAGGTGATATTGTATAGGCACCCCATGTTTCACATGCATAAAGTAATATTGGAGATATAAGTTTGTCAAACAAACTCAGGCTTTGTTTAGTGCTTGTTTTATCGATTGGAAGGATACGTTTTAATCTTCCAAGGGCTTTGTTTGCTTTTTCACATAGTCTTTTAATAGCATTCTCAAAAGACCCATTTAATGAAATTTCAATACCAATATAAGTATAGCTACTAACATTTTCTAACAGTTTATTGCCAATAAAGAAACTCTTTTTAATCTTTCTACCAGACTTGTTAAATATCATTATTTTTTATTTCTTGACATTAATGTTTAGTTTCCAGTCGAGGCAGTAGTCATAAAGTTTATTCAGACCAGTTTGAAGTCCTTCTTCTATTTCAGAAAGCAAAATTAGATCGTCTGCATATAACAAACAACCGATTTGTTTATTTCTTAATGTTACTGGATCGCAAGTTTGGTCAAATAATTTGCGGATATCATTGATGTATAAATTCAATAATGTAGTGCTTAACACCCATCCTTGCTTTAGCCCTCTTTGTACAGGTATTTCGTCGGAAATTCCTCTACTAAACCACCGTATTTGAGTAACTGAATTTTGATACATATTCTTTATAATATTATAGGCGTAACCATTTATTCCATAATTCATTAGTTTATAGAGAAGTCCATCATGCCAAATGGTATCGAAAGCCTTCTGGATATCGATAAAACAAGCAAAAAAGAAATTTATTTTTTCCCAAAACCTTAGTATATTTGTATATTAACGTGCGTAGAACAAAAATGTGATCACTTGTCCTACAATTTTTCTTGAAACCAATTTGGAATTCGTTAGATATACCGTTTTCACTGAGATATTTCACAAGACGTTTTTGAATATTGAAAATTTTAAAATTGGCACATTTTTCCACTCATTGGGTACGTTTACCAGACCTTGGTCTCCATATATATGTGTGTTGCCTAGAGAAATGGCTTAATAATTGTGTAGATATGTTTTTTTAGCTCACCAGCGCATCTCTGTGTGAAGTACTTCCTCATGTACCGCATTCTTACTGATGTTGTGCGGTTTTTCTGGGAACAAATAGCTTTCCAACGTTTACGTTTTTTGTACATAAGCGTACAAGGCATGTTTTTGTTTGTTTTTTTTTTTGTTTTTTTTTTGTTTGTTTGTTTGTTTTTTTTTTTGTTTTTTTTTTTTTTTTTTTTTTTTAAAGACGCTGTAATCGTTGTTTTACTAAAATGTACTTATTTAAAGTCATATTCATGAAAGGAGGTTCATTTACTCTAACTTTTATTTTAATGGGGCAGTTTAATCTAGAACCTCCCTTTTAAGTTTTGTTTTTTCCCGCATCATATCACTTGCCGTGGGTTTTCAAAACGTTCAGCGACTGAGAAAGGTATTTGCGAAATTCCGAGTCTGTAGTTCTCCTCCACATAAGACTTACAAGATCTAAAAGTAATTGTTCTTGGTGGAGGTTTTGGATGATAAGACCCCCTTTACTGCAACAATCATAATGTGGGCGTTACTTGACTCAATACCGATGGCACAGTTATGTATAAATTTAGAACTGACGTTGGTAAGTGCAACATTGATGAGTAAAAAAAAAAAGTATAGACCCATATCTTTTACATGGATTGCGAAGCAGGCCAAGCCTATATTAATCACTCTCCATGGCACAGATCGTGGCGTGTACTTCCTACCTACATGTTTGGTGGAGGAAACCGAAGGACTCGGAGAAAACCACCCTGCACAGACAGAGTGGCAGGAACCCTTTCCACATGCTTCCCCGGCCGTGAATCGAACCCGGGCCGCAGAGGTGGAAGGCGAGCGTGTTGCAGCTCGGCCAACCGTGCACCCTATGGCCAACCGTGCACCCTATGATGAGTAAAGGTCCATATTGGAGGATGGGTTGGTTCTTTTATATTATTCTCAAAACAGAACCTATTCATAAAATCACTCAAGGGTTTGGATTTAGTTTTGGATACAAAAGAAAATTAATTCAAATCCCCGAAGATCAGGATGTTACCAAAAGGCAATATAGGCTGCTGTATGATTGAGTCCGTGTCTTGTGTGAAAACTTGCCTAACTTACTAGTCAGGGCGACTTCCAAGTGGCCATCACTAGCCAACGCTTTTTGTCTAGAAATATATTGAGTCGACTTTTGTTGGGCGGTAACTCAGCTGTCTTCATGGTATATCTGACCGAAGATATAGTGTCAGTCCACCACCCTTACTTTTTAATTCCTGTCCTTCGTTTTTTTTTTGGGGGGGGGTGGGTGGGGTGGGGGGGGGTTTCTACAATATTGTATAGTTTCTTTGCTTCTTTGCGGAAGTTGTCAATGTGCCTTCTGAGTGTGCATGAAAAAAAGATTGTTATTGAGAAAACTGTTCTTACAGTTCAACACAAATCTCCAAGTTCATCCCTAAGATCCTTTAGCAAAAGTATTCAGATATTATATTATCAATATATCATTTTCTTTGTCCCTTTTTCCAGAACTGGAAGATCACTTTCGCCTTGATATTTTTTCCATTTTTCCAGAAGTACACATTGACATGGTAATTGTATATAAAGTTGTTATTCTTCAAACACAAGTCAGGCAACTATTTCTATATACCTTAATTTCCAACTCACTGATTCTTGTGCAGGCACAACAATATTTTTACCAGGGAGGTGTGTGCATATTTTTACACACACACACACACACACACACACACACACACACACACACACACACACAAAACATGCATGTACCTGCCACAGAAATTTACCGCCTTTGCAAGTCAGGGTTGAGCAGGCGAAATATAACCACAGACATATATTTTCATCTCTACCCTCCCTGCATACTTAGTATTTAGATCTTACGTTTGCTTCCGCTTCTCAAAACTTATTAGCCCTGCTTCCACTTGAAATAATGATCTTGGACGCTTAGGCCATCTTTCCAGGACTTTCAACCAGTCAAGTTCCCTCAATACTGCATCTGCTGCCGCACATGGTGCGGTCCTTACCAGCATTCAATGCCAACCTCTCCGTGTGACCCTTCGAAGCATTCCATACCTTTCTTACTCATATATATTATATATAGCCCATTTTAGCATGCGTGGGGTACCTGCCATCTCCCAAACCACACTCCCTGTGAATGCGGTGATGAAACATTTTGATGCTGTCAGCTTGTATGTGTCACTTTGCCCCTGAAACTCTTGGGTGAGCAAGAGGCAACTGAAAATCATGGTAAAACAGTAATCAGCGATGATGATGATGATGATGATGATGATGATGATGATGATGATGGTGGTGGTGGTGGTGGTGGTGGTGGTGGTGATGATGATGATGATGATGATGATGATGATGATGATGATGATGATGATGATGATGATGATGATGATGATGATGATGATGATGATGATGATGATGATGATCACAATGCTGAGGACAAATACCTCATCAACGATCACAATTGTTCAAGAAAAAAAAATCCAGGGTAAAACACGACCGTTTTGCAGAACACAACTATACTAAACCAGCCGAGATGAAAGTGGCCAGGGTAACACGTGACCAATTCACTGATCACAAGTATGCAGATAGTTGCACTGGAAGGAGTTACGTTTAACAGCTTTCCAAGGTCTGTCTGCATGTAAACAAAAACAGTTAGGGATGGTTCAACATTATAACCTTTTTGAATTAGTACATAGGTTTCTAAATTTGACCCCTTTCCCTCCCGCAAAATAAGTACGTTAAAAATGACGATTTTCCCCCCCCCAAAATCGTAGCAGGATTGTGCAAAACGGGCCACAAATTGACCATCGTTTTCCATATTCTGTGAAAGTGTACAGACCCATTTAACCCCCTCCGCCTTGTGTACTGTAAGTACTGATTAAAATGATCAAAAATATTGAACCACACACACACACACACACATATATATATATATATATATATATATATATATATATATATAGAGAGAGAGAGAGAGAGAGAGAGAGAGAGAGAGAGAGGGAGAGACAGAGAGAGACAGAGAGAGACAGAGAGAGACAGACGGACAGACAGACAGACAGGGGAGGAAACACACATATTGTTCTCTCCCTCTCTCTCTATATATATGTATATATATATATATATATATATATATATATATATATATATATATATATATATATATATATATATATATATATATATACATTATTTGCCCTTGTACTGGGACTTCTCTGCACAATGTGACTGAGTGTAGGACTGCAGCAAGTACCTTCGGACATCAGGTGGCAGCATCACTCTGCAGCGATGTAAAGGCAAACCGTATCCCCTGAAGCGCCAATCAGATGAACTAATCATACCTTTCGCACAAGCACCGATCACGGACATTTCTAGTCCCACTTGTTTCTTTTCCAATAATCCACACTCTCTGTTCTTTCTGTGCGTAGGTCTTACACTTGTCGTAAAGATCACTGAAACTAAATTTGAAGAGAAAAACAAATCTACAAAATCAGCAGAGTGCATGAGCAGTTGCATTTCGGTGTTGAAAATATGCTGCACAAAATATGTTTCATGTGTTATAGACCATGCACATTGGGAAACCCGCGATTTTTTTAAGTAGTAATAAAAGATAACAATAAATAAATACAAAATGAAGATTTGATAGTTTGGTATAAATTAATTGTTCTGAAACAGCATTGCCACTTTAATATGGTAGGGAGGAGTCGAATCACTTTATTTTTTTTTTGTAATCAGACGAGATTTGTAACTGACAAGTGTGACCTTTTTGGGTGCACAAAGGCCACCTCAGTTCTGGTTTACCGCTCGGGTCCATGGCGGGCAAAAAAAAAAAGGACAGAGAGTAGTGCTTCTGGGCACACAGCTTTCCTGCATCAGAATTGATATTGATGCTATATAACAAAATCCACAAAGAAGCGCGGCAAGGTTGGGTCAAAAGCAAAGTCAGTTTTATGCACCTGAAATCCTCTGGGAGGATCAGTTAATACAGATACGAACATTCTGTTTCAGGCAGCCTTTAACTCAGTTTCCAACCTTATTTCTTGAGAATATGTATCCCGCTGAAATAGCAGTAATACTAGACATTGTGGGAAAATAAACTTGGGGTCAGTTGGCAGGACAGCGCGACACCTGTTGTGTAAAAGTGGTGTCATTTTTTACCGGACTGCACAAAATTGTACCATATTTCACAAGATCTCACCGGATGGTACCGAATTGCAATACCGGATTTCACAGAATTGTGCCGGACTGCACATAAATGTGCCGGATTGAGCTACAACATCTACAATCATGAACAAGGAAAAGAGGTTTAAGCTTATGCCTATACGTCAATGCTTTCCACACCTGTATTGGTTCCGAAAAAAACGCAGATGTAGGCCTTTCGAAAGAACTTATGGTCTTAAACTTGAGGTTGATTCTGAGAGGCATTGAGCAATAAATGATGTTGGGATGGACAGCATCACTAACTCAAAAGTCTATGATTATAAATGTATATATATATATATATATATATATATATATATATATATATATATATATATATATATATATATATATATATATGTGTGTGTGTGTGTGTGTGTGTGTGTGTGTGCTACATAAGTATTAAAGCTGCACTCGCTTTTTACGGTGGTAACCGTTTTAATATTAGGTCAGAAAAAACTCCTTTGAAATCATAGAAGCCGCTGAAAGTATTGAAGCCTGACTGAGATGTCGTTCCTACCAGCTGAACCTTGCTCCCCACTACTCGCGGAGTTAAAGTAGTTGGTCGGAAAAGGGCTGCGGTTATGCAGGCAAGTGGTAGTCATATTGCAACATGTCGGAAAGTCTTGAATAATGGGGCTGTGAGGTTCTACCTCAATTACGAATAACACCTATCCAAGAAAACGTTTGTTTAACTACATTCACATAAGTAGCAGATCCAATGGGATTTATATGTATCCTTGAAACATGTATACAGACAGTGAGCCGGCATTACGTTACGTATTTTTGTCTTCTAATGATGAATGTATATCACGTCAAGACTCCAGATATGTTAGCACTGTTTACTGGGTCGTTGCACCAGCGAGAGCATCACGGACGGCGGAAAGCGGCAAACCATAAAAAAGGTGTGGATGTGCTTTCTCATGCTGGGGCATTGGTTGGTTTTTTAAACAGTACAATCCGTTCCGTGGGCGCAGGTATCCTCATAAGGATGTGTTATCATCCTTCAACCAGCGTATTCCAGCAAAAACTGAAAGGAAACAAGTTAATACTGGAGTGTCAGAATATAACTATGCTGGCACGCTTTCGCTTTATATATAGAGCCAACTTTAGTTATAACATGAGTGCACTCATCTTTTACCGAAAGGGCTTCATGTGTGCGTATAGTCTACGTTGGCATATTTGGTGTCCATTCAACGGATATTAGATTATCTTTGCGTCAAATAAGCCAGTGTTCAAGCATCAGCTGGCCTGAGCATGTGTTACAACAATGGATAAGTTAAAGTGTGCCTTTGCCATTCAGGGACACGCTCAGATCATTAAGTTTGTTTGTATTTTTCAAAACCATCGTCTTACAGTTTGTAGGAGGAAGTCTGCAAATCAAGAAACAAGAATTAGTTGTCCGAGGATTTGGGCCTGTGAATCATGCGTTATTGCGGGAAATACAATTGATGGTTTCCTGCTGACGACCCGTTCATTAATTCATTTGGCTCCACAAGCCTTGTATTTTCAAAACTTTTCAATCATAATGTAATGAGATTGATGAATTTTTAAAATGCATTTCATTATAAACGCTGACTGCATTGGCTGTGAAATACAATGAGTTAAAACAATAGACCTATCCTTAATACTGAAACACAACAACTTTGATCTGAACAGTTTACCGGTTTCACGCTTTTAATGACGTTACTCTCCTACGTCACTTTTTTAAAGTTTGTGTTTTATTTGGGTTGGATATTTACTTGTTATTTTTTCTCGTTACTCCGCCAGGTGGGCATAGTTGGGTCTGTACAAACCCCAAGCGTTCTAGGTAAGTGTGTGGTTTACTATAAAAATTGAAATCTCCGACAATATTTTTGTTGGATGATTCAAGTGAGAAGGTTTCCATTACAGGACTGAAGTCATTTATAAACAATTCTATGTCAGTGTTACACTCTCGGGGGGGGGGGGGGGGGGGCGATAGACATTACACAAAGTAATTTTTCATCAGCAACATCCATAGATACATCAATAAATTGCCCTTTCCAGATTCTGTTCGGCGTGTACAAGTTACGCGCGGTATACTTAATAAGCATTTTATGTAAATATATGCGTGCTACAGGTGGCTCCTACAGAAATCATAACATAGTTGTCAAGATTGAAAATGATGCAGTCATAGAATTGATCTCCAGCCAGATTTCCTACAGACATGTGGCGTCAAATTCAAATTCATTCTTTGATAGATCATCAATAAAAATATGAAGCTTGTCACATATAGAGTTTAAACTTGGAACATTCAGATCTAAAACAGAAAAGCTATGTTTTAGAGGGTTTAGATATTAAGCTAAGTGTTCAGTATCCACATATGAAGAGTCGACTGCAACGGAAATGGTATTTTCTAAATTGTCTGTGTGTCATCTAACAAGTCATTTAGACAGTTTGATGAGATTCCACGTTTCTCATAACATTTAAAGTAAACGAGTAAAGTATAAATGCATTACTGTTGGATTTTCAAAATACTGCCCATATTGACCATGTTAAAATGACATATTTTCTTCCCTAAGCTGGCTCCAGCGGTAGCGTATATCAAATCCTGGAGACATCCTGACACACATTTTGTTGTAAATGATATGTTTTTTTCAAAGTCACACTTTTGGTTGTTACATATGATGTACATTTACTGATCACTGATATGTCAAGTAAAGATGTTCTGAGTTCTATACTTAATTGATTTAATGATTCAGTTTCGATAGGCCTGATCATGCAACTTGGGCGTTACAATACGTTTTTTTAAGTAGTTTAATCGTGTATATGCAATGTGGGCTACATATATGATATACGTATCAACAAAGGGACATCATATTCGCTTACGTCAGTGATACAACAGCTCGGGATGTTTGTATTGGCAATGCCAACATGGTATTGATAGTTACCAGAAAGATTAATAACACCAACACAAGTCTTGCGCTCGTTCTCCGCTGATGACCCGGTCTTACATAAATGCTAAAGAAGCTTAAAACTTTATTATAAATTTAAAGTTTTATTAATATGGTTTGTTCCTTGTACGAAATATTTTATTATATTCTGCATTAACATTGAGGTGACCAATCAGATGTGTCTATTTATACCATTTATACCATGTGCCTGCCCTGTAAAACTTCATATTGGGTTGGTGAAACCATAATGTTGGACAGCACGTGCATGTCACATGGTAAAGCACTATGCATAAGTACAAAAAACTGCTGTTACAGCATGCACCCCACGTGACATTACGACACGCACCTTATGGGTGACAGAGCGTGACACCATGCATTTCAAACATATGTGGTAGGCCTCTTTGAGTCAACCGGACAGCAAAAAATGCTGAGATTGTGAGTAGTAATTACTGGATCAAGGTATATAAATATTCAAATTGCAGAATATAGTAAATTTTGGATGGTAGGTCGCCCAATATGAAGTTTTATGGGACTCCAAAAAGTAATGTTGGGCGAAGCGAAACGTATTTCAAACCAATGTGGTAGGCCTCTTTGAGTCAACCGGAGAGCAACAAATGCTGAGTTTGTGAGTAGTAATTACTGGCTCAAGGTATATAAGTGTTTAAATTGCAGAATATAACAAATTTTGGATGGCAGGTCGCCCAATATGAAGTTTTACGGGACTCCAAAAGGGAATGTTGGGCTCAGCTTTCGCTTCGCCCAATATAACATTTTGTCGTCCCGTGAAACTTAATATTTGGCTCCCGGTCATCCAAGTTTTTTATAATAATGATTTATAACTATATCGTTTTTCAGTAAGTGGCACAGAATATGATCTTGCCCTTGGGATATCGGACTTGTACCCCCATCAAACCTGAAGAATTGTTTTTATCACATCAAAGTACATGAGAAATCAAAGTTTCTGGGTTTCCAGTGGAAAGGAAAAGCAACCTGAAACGTAAGCTGCATGGTGGTCTTTCAAAATGCTTAATCTCAGCATAGCAGTGAGCACGAGACGCGGGTGAACGTGCAGCCATTACAGCTCGTGGCAATAATGCCAGGCATGGTAATTCTTCGAAGTGAAATAACTACAAGGAACAACATTCCGGCGGTCCTGCTCGAATTGGTAGCATTAGAGAGTGCCCCTGACGACACCTTTATGAACTACATTTCTCAATTTTACAGAGATGGTAGTTTCACACCCGGGTTGTGAAAAAAAAAAAAAAAAAAAAAAAAAAAAAAAAAAAAAAAAGATGCATGCAAATTCTGTCGGATATGCCGCACGTATATTGATGCCAAAATTGAACTTCTATTTGTCTAATCGTGAGATATTTACAAAACCTACATGCGAGCGGTTGCTTTAATGGCAAATTTCAAGATTCAAAAGATACTTTTACTGTTTTTAGAACCCGTTGCTTTCTGATATTGTGAAATCATTTTTTTAAAAAAGAAAAAAAAAAAAAAAAAAAAAATAGGTAAGCATCTCAAACACTTTGTCACAATGCAAATTAATGTTAAAGTTGAATTATAAAATGAATGCAGGCGACGTAACCTATGGCAATTATTTGAGCAATTATAGAATGTGACGAACAAAATAACAGAAAATACAGCCAATAACATATCCGATAAAATCGACCCTTTCATCAAATAGCCATTGAACTCCAAATCAGAATACTCAGTTATCGGTGTCTATGCCATGTACGTGACCGTTGCTTGTGCTCACAATAAGGTAAATGTATCAAATCTCACTACATAAAGGAATTATGGTAAAGGTATATTAAGCATCATCTAGCTGTCACATTCAATATTTTCTATTGGTTTCCCACATTCGCCTGTAGGGGATTTTTTTTTTGGTAAGAAAATACTAAATTCGCCTTTTTATTTCTATTTAGAGGTAATCATTTCTGAAAAAAAAAGGAAAACGAAAAAAAGAATTGATACATAATTTTATTAATAAAACTGCATGGTGATCTGTTTTGCAAGGTTTCAAGATTAAATCACCATATGACCCAGATGTTGAGCTGCATCCTGTCAGGGCTCTTTTGTGTTGCATGTCCCAGACAACCAATTTTAGCTTCCTAGGGCAACTCTTGAGTTTACAGGTACCTTACCACGCAATCAGTACAAATGCAGTAGGCCATTTCTTGAATAAAGTCATACAGTAATGTGATTTAGCAAAACATTTCACTGCAAAATATTTCCTGCCTGAAATAGCTACTCCAGTCATCTAGTCGGGGCAAATACTGAAGTTGGACGTAAACTTGGGCAATGGAAATTCTCATATGCTTTGTTGAATACTATGTACTCGTTCATAGACCTTTCAGTTTGGCATCATCAGTATTACCCACTGCCCCAATCTAAGTCACTGTCTCTCTATGTGTAATTTGATGAACATTTCAAATAACTTGATCTCCGATGCGGGTTTTTATAATACGAGATTGATAATTGATATGTGTGGTCTTTGTGCATGCGAAAAGACCGCCACAGTTCTGGTTTCATATGACCTGTACTGCTTATTTTTAACATGTTATGCATCTTAGACTAAAAGTAAAGTTTGTTGATGTGTTCAATGATCAAAGCAATGACCAGATGGGCAATTTAATAAGCATTTTAAATAATTGAACTGGGGTCTGATGTGAGTTTGTAAAAACCTATTTTCCCGGAGAGAAATCCAAAGGCACCAAAAGAAACCAACACGAATTTAACAAATCGAATTTCGCTCAGGGAAGGCACTGTGCAAGAGTATATCTGGAAGGTGGGCAACTTTTCCTGATGTCAGATGCTCCACAGGCACAGAAAATATGACATCTCCTTCCTGCCAAAAATCACCATTATTTTCCACTTAGTAGCATTATGTTTTAAAAGGAAGCGAGAAAATCCACGTATCCATTTGTAGATAAATGGCGTCATCATACAGCTGGGTATATACACTAGGCAATCCTAAGAAACCCCTGAGTGTCTCTAAAATGCAAGGGTTCCAAACCATGATGCCTCATCAGGTAAACAGATTACCTCACCATGACAATTGGCTTTTCCTTTGACTTTAACTCTCGAGATGCGCGAACAGTTAAGGGATACTATTTTGCTTTCAAAAACGCAGTCAGTGTAGTTTAGTGATCCATATATATATATATATATATATATATATATATATATATATATATATATATATATATATCACACCTTCATAGGATCCTTCAGCAAAGGGAAGAGCGGATCGTTTGCAGCTTGGAAGGAATGATTTTGACACGTATACAAGTGTCCCCAAGTTGTACACAAGTTGTATATCGCGTCACTGTACAGGCACATTAAGCTGGTGACACCATTTTTGGTGTATTGTATATAAAGGACAAATTACAAAACCCTGGGTCACTAAAGCTGGTCTCCACTTAAGGTGCTTTGCCAGAGGGAGCAAAATATCGTCATACGGATTATGCCTGGACTTCAACATAGGCGATTACTCAAGAAAATAGATGGACATCCAGTTACTTGGTCATAATTATAGCTGTACTATCCTATGCTGGCATAGAGTTATTTAAGTTTAAGCAATGTTCTGTTGATCGGAAGTATATATGGTTTGTTAATTTAAAGTAGCTTGAGTCTTCCTAAATGTAAATAATATTTTGTGTTGCTTGAAATATGAGTTGGTGTTTGCTTTTGAACAGTTATTACTTCCACGCAATAAAGTATCAAAACTGCTAGTAGTATGATTATTAATTCAGGTGCTCTGGATCCCCACTAGTTTTTCTCTTGCTGCTATGTTGCCTTTTCTTCCTATTCCCTCAGGGGGTCTCGGGGGAGGAAAACTGCAGCCACCTGAGCCTGCAAGTGACCCAAGTGGGTTCGCATATGCTTTTCCATTGGTGTCGCTGGACAACAAGGCTCAATGGAGTCTAAGTTGGGAGCTCAGCGTTAAGCAGCAGCAAGCTGCCACTTATGCATAGCCCTCTCGCTCTTCCTCCATGCCTGCTCTTAGGGAATCCACTTGCCCTTATCCCACTTTACAAAAAACGCACATGTGTTCTCTCGAGAACACATCTGGCCAAGTTGTTGGCAACAAACAGAACAATGTTCGTGGTCCTTGCAAACAGCCAAGTAGTGGTTTTGTGAATCCACCTTCTCACCTTTTCTCAACAACGGAGAAGGAGAAGTGGTCACTGGGTCAACGCCCACAGCAAGCTTGTCAAGTAGCGATTGCTTGGTTGGCCCTGTCCCCACTCTGTCTTCAGTCTAACCCACAGGACCCCACTTGGAAAAGATCGGCTTCAAGCCAACATATTCATCGTTATTTCCATTTTTCCCTAGGTATCTGCAGATCGGATATAAGTGATCTTTCCTCTCCGAAGAGTCCAAAAAGGCTTAAATAAGAAAACAAAATAAAAAAAGGCTCAGATAAGAACACCAAACCAAAAAAAAAAAAAAACCCAAAAGACAAAAACAAAAAAGAAACATAACCCGAAAAAAGCAAAAAAAAAAAAAAAACCCACCAAAAAGCAAAAAAAAACAAAAAACAAAAAACAAAAAAAAAAAACAAAAAAAAACAAAAAACAAAAAAAAAAACAAACAAAAAAAAAAACAAAAAAAAAACAAACAAAAAAAAGCAAACAAAAGAAAAAAAATGATAAATGAAATAAAATAAACAGAAGATAGTGCGCACAGTATTAGAACAGTCTCGGTTTCAGCTATTAAACCATGCCAGAAATGGCGCCAAGGGCGGAAGGAGAAACAAAGGGGCATGTGCAGCAGGAGTTACCATCAGATCCAAAGGAGCCCATAGATGGCGCCACCGGAACCGTCAGGTTTTTGGACCAATTGAATGAGTAGCCAACTCAATTATGTCGGGCGATATGGCCAGGCACGCAGGTGTTGGCAATGGTGGTAGAAAGGTAACGTTTCGTTACTAATTTGTGGGCTTGCATAAAGGCTAGTAGCAACATCACTTTAGGTTACCAAATTTGGTAAAGCATTCAGTTTTGAACCTTTCATGTTCTTAGTACTTTTTTGCTTCACAAATGTCCTCATTTGGCATGCCGTAATTCCTCTTTATTCTATGACTGAAGGCAAATTAGCATTTTTTACAAACAATCAAAAGTAGTTGGTCACAAGAGATCATATGATCTAAACATTATAACAACTGAATCGTGACGTGCCGGCAGTAGTCAAGTTATGCATTGACGTATAGGACTTAGATAAAATGAGGTGTAAGCGAGGCATTTTTCATTATACGTCACACCAGAATGGAATCACTACAACGGACGAAAACAAACGAGCACATCTGATCGTCGTTGGAAGCATGTCTAGGGCATATTTGTTTGTGATGAATACTCAATTAAACAGAGAATAAACAAAAATGTGACAAGGCTGGAGAGTGTATTACTCTATTTCTCTTTAGGGATCGTTGTTGGTGGGCAAAATCAAGATTGACCGAGGTCATTCGTACCCAGATATAAACACATCAGATGTATAGTTTTATGATATAGCTTTTCAAAACTAGAATTACATATTTTCCCCCAGTATATTATTTTATCTGTGGAGAACATAACACAGAGGTATTTGATTGTTGGTGATACCATGAACTTATGGCAAAAGCTACAGGTTGAGGGATTTGCCTCTGAAATGTGCCTTATGACTATTGAAAACCGAAATAAATACTAGGAAGGCAATTAGAAATAGATCAGTTGAAAAAAATGTCTTTTTGGTCAAATGTGTGTGATTACACGCGTGTTGCTGTTTGCATCAATCACGCAAATATTGTATGCAAACTCAAAAATACGAGGGATTTATATGTTACATTTGTTTGTTACATATGCAGACGTAATAGAGCCGTGTTGTACTGTTAAATGAAAACAAAAATGAATATAAATCATGCAAACAAACTTAAAAATAGTGTTTGTGTTGGCTGCTGTCGCAATTTTGATGTCTAAACAAATACAGCTAAACTCCAGGTAGTTTTCTGGTCTCTCTTTGCCTTGTTCGAAAATCTGAAGAAGAAAAATGCTTTCTCTCGAACACTGTGAAAAGTAACGCTTTTATTGAAGTGGCTCTTGAGCCTTTTGCTATCGACTGTTTCAAAAGCAGGGGCAGGAACGTTTCACGATTTCGCATTCATGTTTAAAAAAAATATGAACGCCATGTCTCTGGTATATTGTGCGATAGTGTTTGGCGTTCTGCATAAAAATTCCTTGATGAATTTACAAAACATTCATGTATTATTTTATTTTGTTCAATGGCGCGAACCAACGTTTTTATATTGGTTGTGCTTTCGCCAAACACAACGTTTGACTTTTTTATATCTTATATCAATTTCATTTTGTTTCTTCTTTCTTCAATTTTAGTTTTACTATGGGAAATGTTAGCCCTCTATATAAAGGTGTCCAAGCTGAGCTGGCTGCTAACATATCCCATAAGAAAATTACCACGCTCTTTCTTACATTGAAACAACCATTATTAAAACAGCGTGCACGCCCTTTTTTCTTCTTTTTACATGCTTGACGGTCGATTGTTTGTTCGTTTGTTATTTAATTATGATTGTCAAACTGACTTTGCTTCAAATGTAAGCACATTTGTAAATTCTTCGGCCGCGTTAATCAGCTGACAGAGACGGTATTTGTAAAGGATCCTTAAGATGATTCTGTATGGCTTGAGATTTTATAGCATTTAAAAAAATATTTGTGCAGAGCAAAACCCCAAAACTGTGATGTACATAGCCCTCCAATAGCTGGCATGCCATGCTCATCACCGACTCATTCTTTCCGCACACTTTTGTTTTCATATCTTAACAAGTATTTTTATGTATTTGTAAAGTTTCTCTCTCTCTCTTCCTTTTACCTGTGTGTGTTTGTGTGTGTGTGTGTGTGTGTGTGTGTGTGTGTGTGTGTGTGTGTGTGTGTGTGTGTGTGTGTGTGTGTGTGTGCAGGGGCCCGGTTTGGGTAAAAATTAAAACAGGCTGGTAAAAAAAAATCAAATATCTGCCCGTGCGCCCTTGCAGTGTTGAAGGTAATGAGAATTCTTGCGGAGTTATTGAGTTCACGTCGATTTTAGATGAAATGCCCATAGGAACTTGAAAAATAGTTCAAGGTCACTAATTTGCAATCCCAAGTAAGTTCTAATATAGGAACATATTCACAAAAATTGTACTTCCTAAGTCAAATATTTCTTGAGGTATAGCGTTCGTAGCAATGTGTCGAAGAAGAAACGGACGCAAAAACAGTATGTCCCCCCACTGCATAACGTAGTTTTTATACTTGTACATAATCACGCAAAATTTCAACCTGCTCAGTTAAATTCTTCTGGAGCTATCCCGTCTGCAATTATTTCCAAGGATATACCCCTGTGAACTTGAAGAATAGGAGAAGGTCACCACAATCTTAACCTAGCTTTTATACATATACAAAATCACACAATTTGAAGCTAGGTCTTTCTTGCCGTATCGCTTCTGCAACTTTTAGGAAGTGCTTGTGACCCTGCAAAACAGATCCAGGTCAAAGATCTGCAATCATAAGCAAGGTCTCATAAAAATCTTACATAGAAACATAATTTCACAAACTTCTACGTCCTGTCATGTGACCTTGAAGACAGATGAAAGTCATCCATCTACAACCCTAACCTGGTCTGTATAATGGTACATAACCATGCAAAATTTCAACTTCCTAAGCCAAATCCTTACGACGTTATCCCGTTCGGGTCGAGTTAAGATGAAATCCCCGCCTGACTTGAATAACATGTCAAGGCTACCAATGCCAAGATCTTGTATAGTAGCATATTCACAAAAAAAAACCAACATCCCAAGTCAAATATTTCTTGAGTTACCGCACTTGCAACAAAGAAGTGCCTCTGACCTTGAAAAAAGTCAAGGTCAAACATCTGCAATTAAAGCAAGGTCTTTTAAAAGTCTTATATGGAAACAAAATTACACAATATTTCGACTTTCTAAGTCAAACCCTTGTCAAGTGCATCTGCAATATTTTTTTTTAAGTGGTCATGTAACCTTGGAAAAAAAGTGAATGTCATCCATCTACATTCCTAACCTAGTTTGTATTATGGTTCGTAATAATGCAAATTTTCACCTTCCTAAGTCAAATCCTTGCGTAGTCATGATGAAATGCCCAAGTGACCATGGAAATATGTTAAGGTCACATATTTGCACCACCCCCCCAAAAAAAATAAAAAAATCTCAAAGTGAAATCTTTCTGGAGTTATTGCATTCGCAACAAGGAGATGAATTTGACATTGAAAACTGGTCAAGGTCAAACATCGGCAATCACAAGCAAGGTCTTAGATGAGTCTTACATGATAAAACATAATCACACAAAATGTGTGTATTATGGTGCATAATCATGCCAAATTCCAACTCCTAAGTCAAATCCTTACGGAGTTAACACGTTCGCGTCGAATAAAGATTGAAATGCCCACGTGACCTTGAAAGGTCAGCAATTTACAATTCCAAGCAAGGTCTTATATGGGAACATATTCACAAAACATTTCAATTTCCCCAGTCCACCTTCTTTATCCTATCGCGTTTGCGACATGTGTTGATGAAGAACGAGAAGAAGTGGAAGAAACGGACGCAAAAACGTCCCCCGTTGCACACGGACACATAGTTAAAGTGATTAAGATGATAATAATAAGTTTCTGCACTCAACTTTTAATCAACATGGCTGTTTGAAACACTTTTTCAGTTGAAATTGTGAATATTAACTCTTTCAGTTTCAACTGCGACTAAATTGGATCTAGTTGAAAGGAAGTGCTATGAATTAGAATTAACGTACTAGATTGATATTTCAAGAAAAAAAGTTACTTTCATTCAACAGCATTCCTGCAGTAACATATAATACGTTGGGTGCATTTCGCGTAAAGTGCGCCGAAGACAACTGTTGACGTAGACAAAAATTCGAATGCTGTTGCGGCCCCCCCCCCTCCCCCGGCACTGGCACCGATTTATAAAAAAAGTACTTACCATAGCCCAGCAATGCATGATCAATTTTGCCAGCGCCTATATAAATGCAACAGCAGTTTTCAATTAACTTTTCTGAGAGGAATTATTCCTTCTAATACCACATGCCAAAAGCAGGAAACATCGGAATAAACAAAAAAAAAAAAAAAAGATTTTACTCCTCAATGAAAACTTCATTTGACTCTCTTTGCTTCTCATCAAAATTTTCCTTAATTTAAATTATGGCGTTACCTGGTCACAGATAGTTAGAAACAAAAGCTTGCTCTATAACCAGATCAAGCCATACTCGATTATGTCCATAATCTGACCATTTCAAGTGCAATGTATAAACAGACAGACAGACAGACAGACAGATAGGCAGACAGACAGACAGACAGATAGATAGATAGATAGATAGATAGATAGATAGATAGATAGATAGATAGATAGATAGATAGATAGATAGATACTAGATAGGTAGATAGATAGATAGACAGACAGACAGATAAATAGATAGATAGATAGATAGATAGATTGATTGATTGATTGATTGATTGATTGATTGATTGGTTGATTGATTGATTGATTGATTGAATGGAATGATGGATGTAATTGGGGGAGTAGGTAGGTGATTAAGTAAATCATTCATGCAATCAAGCAAGTAAGCACACGTGCATGGTGTTCAATACAGAATCACTGTGATGCATTGCTTTAGCTGATCAGGAATGTACGATCCTGGGGTTTGCATTTGATATTTTTGTGTATATTTGAATGTTAAGTGACTTTATGCACTACCTGGACGCTGTTTCCCAACTGTCAACAGAAAGCAAAACCTTACACTTTGCTGACAGCATGGATTTGAGTTGGAACCAGTCCCGCTCTGTAACCGAGGAGATAGAGACAAATGTTGTGACTGTTGCATACAATAATGCCACTTGGCATGTTTGTACATTTGAGCAAGCTCTTTTGTTAAAGGGCGCAGACAAACCCCTGCTCCGCAGAAACACCTTTAACATGACCTATCACCATGGCAACGGCATTTAAAATCCTTGAAGTAAGAAACATTTTAAACTACATGTAGAACATGTGCACATACTTAAGCAAAAGCGATTTTAAAGCAAATAAAAAATATATGAATATAAATATGACATGTAAAAATTGTCAATTGCTTCACCCTTACAATGCATCACGTGAATAGTTGATCTTTTTATCTGAAGTTGTTCATTACATTTTATTCCTAAACACATTTGGTGATCAGAATGGAAACTTGAATAAGAGAAAGCTCCGCCCACCACAAAGAAAAAAAATCATATATGCCGTTGTTGATCTTTAATGGAAAATGCGTGTACATATCAATATTCATGTTCACACATTTGATTATTAAACCACCAGTTTATAACACCACACAATGAATAACTCAAATGATATATAGTACTAGTATGTAACCACAGACAAACCAATCGTGGAAGGTGCATTGATGGAAACTATATTAATTGCCTCTTCATAAAGATTCGGCAAGCGCAAATTGTGATGAATGTCTGTGCAATGACATCAAAAATAGTGAAGATTGGGCATTTAGTTTCATTTCAATATACGTGCATCTTGGAGAGCAAAAGCATGCCTGGAAAAAATTATTGACAAGACAATCATAGTGTTTTATGAACCATAAACGACAGTAAGTTTCTAGAGTAATTTGACTGGTTAACAACAGTACGTGACTCCCTTTTGATCAGCCTTTTAGAGTATTCAGACTCAAACTATGCAAGGTATGTAAAAGACAACTTAGAGGTGTATGCAAAACAAATATAACCTTTTTCACTTGCCATTTTTTTCAACAGAAAAGTCCGTGTCTATCAGTTAGGTATAGGTATCAGTGGCACTTATGTTTATTGCTGATGCACCGCAATTTATAATATCAATCATCAGTGCAGCCAGTTTTTAAAAAGCACAGCTCTGTGCATTTCAGATATGACCTGTAGCATTTACAGCGCCCTTTTTATTTGTCTTGCATTCACATTGAATGAGTTTCCTGTATTGCAGCTAACATTTGAGGGAGTTTTCTAAATGGAACCATCCTCAGACTGTTGGATACGCCAAGCATACACCACGGATAACAGACTGTCTCGAAATGTGAGCTGCTTGTATTTTGGACATTAGAATATGCTGATACAAATAGTCACTTGATGGTTGAATAGATTTCGTACTTCGACCCCCCATCACAGGAAATCATGCTGCATGTTCTACTGCAATTGGCAACCATAATTTCTTGGCCACCAATTTCTGAGATCTCTGGCCTGCCTGGCGGTGTTATGAGAGCTTCAGGGGCTGCCGCACATGACTTCCATTATATATATATATATATATATATATATATATATATATATATATATATATATATATATATATATATATATATATATATATATATATATATATATATATATATATATATATATGAAATCAGAAGCGTTCTACTTAGGTTTTGAGTTACTTCACGCGCAACATTATGTATGGCCAAAGTAGTACGAAAACATCGTTATGAAGCACACTGTTAAACAATTATATATCCACCTTTGGAGGACCATTACTTGCCGCTGTAAATAGCAATACAGCAATTTAAAAATTGCGCTTGTTATATATGCTCCGTTTGAGACTAATAATGGTACAGTTGGGGAGGCCAGTATCATCTTTATCGAGAAAATTGATTGAACATTTATTATATTTCATAATTCACAAGGATACAGCTTACGAAAATAAAATTACATGGTTACTGCGATGTGTTTCTAAATCGTTCGCATTCTTTGAACCAGGACATGAAACAAGAGAAACGCTCCGCGGTGTTCCTGGTTAGGCAACTTCCAGCACCCAGTAGAGCAATTAAAGAACTCAGAGAGCACAGACAATAAAAAAACAAAACTGTATGAAATGGCGGTCCGAGTGCATTGTCTTGTGGTTGCCCTCATCATCTTCACCTCCATTTTGGATGTGGTTCCGCCAGCCGTATGCAGTATCCCTCTACCTGCAGGACCATCTACTCCTGCACCAGCAACTGGTACAGGTAAGTTCCAAGGTGATGACACACAGTCCTCTCCCGCATATATTCAGCAAAACTCTTTGGTATGTTTCAATATCAGTCAGTAACTGAACACTTTCAACGGGTGACTTGTGGGACCGCTATTAAGTGTCTTTAGTGTCAATAAATGTTCATCATATTGCGTGACAAAACAGATAATAGTGTGCGAAGGGTTATACATATTCTTCAGCAGCCAATGTGTTGAAATAACAAGGCGCCATATAGTGGGTCATCGAAACGCAAATCCCGCGGACAGATCCTGAGATGGACAATATCAATTTAGATAAATGTGGTCACTTGCCGCCTTTTCAAAACGAAACCTCCATAAAATGTACTTCTAAAAATGTTATCTATCATTAATTTGTCACAGTTGGAATGGAACATTGTGTCAACTGGTAATGAACTGAAGTAGAGAATGGCTATACATAGGCAACAAGTACGCGTGCCTGAAACAAGATAATTATGGATTAGCAAACATACAGATAAATGTTTAAAATATAATTCAAAATTCCTTGTATGCCCGTTTTTTTAGATGAAAACGACTCAATCATAAAAAGGAGGGAAGAGAATATTAATTTCTACGAAAATATAGACCAAATTAAATAGAAATTTGCATGGTTAGAAGTAGTAATTCTTGCACAATAACTCATGAACGAATGTCATATTAATTTACAATTTACTATTTATATCAATACGTCATGAAATTATGATGAAGCTGAACTGCTCATGTAGTCTTAATTATCGAGAGCGGGACTTTACGACGTCACACCACATCACAAACACACACACACACACACACACACACACATATATACATATATATATATATATATATGTGTGTGTGTGTGTGTGTGTGTGTGTGTGTAAGAACAGTGTTACCTCAGGCTTAATAAAACGTTTCTTAAATAGAGCACTCACAATGTTCGGACATCTGTGATTTTAACAGGATATATGCCATATTGTGAAGAGCTTGGTAAGACGGCCACGCGGATTCTCTATATTACAGGACAGCAGTTCTTCCAAATGCAGTGTAGAATTGTATTTAATTTTATAATAATAGTATGTATAATTGTTATGCTAAATTAATCAACCAGCAGAGGGACAACTTAGTATAAACCGTTGGTGTATAATAATACCAAATTAATGTATTGTATCTACTCTGTCTGAACTTAAAATAGAGCAAATAATAGAGTTTTCAAAAGTTGAATTATGAGAACTTGAATAAGGCAGTGGCTACTTTCCCAATCCTCATTTCAGAAATGAAGTATATTAACAAGAACAACAACAAAAGAGTTGAATAACATGTTGCGAGCTTGATATATTGAGTGTAACAAAAGGGTTCAATCAGTTATTAAAATCTGTTCCCTGTACAACCCGTAACTGTAGAACACCGCTATCTGTTATATTTTACAGATGACGGCAACTTTTTACCGCTAAGCTTTAAATTTGCCATCGTCTTTAAGGCACCGGCACTTACCTGAGACCTTCAAATCAGTAAAATTCTACTTTTGAGATGATAAAGTACTAATCTTTATCCACGCCAAATAGTTTCACTGTAACATGTTTACTTGTATATTTTCACAGATATCAGGTGCCCAACTGGCCGAACACATCTGGTTTTTGGTCTGTCCCACACGTTTGCATAATGTTATGAATATTTTGCTTTACATGATATTTTCAGTGAAACTTTATTACATTGTAAGAGTATGATGTCAAGGTCAACTAGTATCTGCTTGGTCTGACCATAGTGCAAGCAACACACAAGCCGTTGGGTTTATCTCAACGTTCTGGTTGAGGTTCATTATCTTACTGTATTATACCGGGTCTGTGCAGGACGGATTTTAAAAATGTACTCTAGTCTCCATGAGTTGTAACACCGAACAATATAGAATGGCCATTGGCCTCTTCATAACTCGTTATGTCTCGAATAAAACGCATTCTGATTTCTTTGCTTGTCCCTCGGTTAGAAATCAGATAACCAGTTCCTACTGTATCATAGTAATGGTACTTGCAAACTTTATTATTTTTCTTTATTCTTGTGCTCATGACATATCTTACACGTATACGTACTATAAAAAAACTTTGCTTTATCCACTGAAGTTCATCCCAACCAGGCCCTAGTGATACTCACATTACAATTCATTTGAATTTATGTCATTGCAAAGTTCGCAGCTCGAAAAGTGATGGCAAAATTGATTAAATACAATACCTCGCTCAAAATGAGAACTTTAATATCATTATTTCTGAAACTTAGCCAGATGAGATTTATCCAGACCAACTACGTCATATTGATAATTTTCAACCTCCCTTCAGAAGAGACCGCCCAACCGGGAGAGGAGGTGGCATTTTAACCTACATGTGCATACATACAGGCTTACCAAGTACACGGCGTCTCGATCTCGAAGGTCCAACCTGTGAATGTATCTGGGTTGAAATCTCGACCCAACGAGGGACAGTGCTGATTGGGAATTACTATCGACCTCCCGGTCAATTTGCAGAGATCCCAAACAATAGTGGAGCATGTCTAAGTCCTCACTTGGATGCCAAATCCATGAGGACATGCCCCCTATTATTGAAGAAAGTAAACGCATCTTTAGCATTACCGAAAAGTGTGATGTATTTAATACTTACTTCGCTAGTCAATGCGTTCCTCATGCCAATGATGATAAACCACCCCTGCGAAACTTTACCTATCGTACTGAGGCACGCATGAGTGATTTCACGCCCAATGAAGAAAATGTCAGGAAAGCTTTGCTAGCATTAAGATTAACATCTGCATCAGGCCCCGATAATATAGGAAATACTCTCCTAAAGTACTGCCGACTCCATCTCCAAGCCCTTGACAAATACATTCAACTTGTCTCTCAATGTATCCCAATTTCCCAATTCTTGGAAACGCTTCATATCGGCCCTGTGTTCAAAAAAATTGAATAAACAAATCATGAGTAAATATTGTCCAATTTCCTTGCCGTGTAACGTATCCAAAGTTTTCGAGTGACTGGTCTTTAATTTTCTTTATGAATATCCAACAGGCAACAACCTACTAACTGATAAGAACTCTGGCTTTAAGCTAATGATTCGACTACCAACCAACTAATAAGTGTTCTTCACAATATCTACAATAGCCTTGAAAATTCCAAGGAGGCCAGAATGGTATTTTAAGATATCTGGAAAGCCTTTGACAAAGTGTGACACGTAGGCCTCCTCTTTAAACTACGACAGCTGGGGTTATCTCAAGGACTTCTTCGGTGGATAAACTGTTACCTCTCAAACCGCTTTCAACGTGTTATTATCTACGGGCAAACCTCCTCTTGGCTTCCATTTCAGTTGTTTTCTCGGCCAAAATCAATGAACCTCATCATCCGCCTGTCCTTCTAGGTGGTACCGCCATACCAGAGGAAGACACCCATACTCACCTTGGAATTACTCTAGCCAACAATCTTTTTTGGCGCATGTCACACGCATTAGAAACAAAGTCAGCCAGCGTATAGGACTTCTTCGTAGATTCAAATTTAAGTTATCCCGAAGAACACTGGAAAGATTATGTTTTTCAATGGTTCGGTCAATTTTTGAATATGGTTGTTTTACCTTTGGTAATTCTGGGCAAGGCCTGAGTGCTTTACTTAAGCCGATTCAGTACGAGGCAGCTCAAATATGCATTAGCGCACAAAGGCACACATCTCCTAACAAGCTATTAGATTAACTTGATTGGCCTACAATAGCCAATAGACGCAAATATTTCATATTTTGCCTTTTCTTTAAAATGTATTTTAACTTGACACCTTCCTATCTATCCAACATTATATCTCGCGCCCAGGCCATTCGTGGTTGTAGGCTCCGCCATGGGCCCCTCAACAACCTTTGTCCCATCAAATGCCGAACCCAATGGTTTGAACATTTCTTTCTCCCTGACGCAACCAATCTATGGACTAATCTCCCAACTGTTATCCAAAACTCCCATCCCCTTCAGATCTTTAAGTCGACGCTCAAAGCCACTCTGCTAGCGGCTGACATTGCTCCGGATTCCTACTCCCGTGGTCAGCGATTTGCTAGCAGCTGTCATACCCATTTAAGATAAGGATTTTCTAGACTCAATTCTGATCTCCATGCAGTAAATATCATTCAACAGCCCCCTTGTGCCTTCTCCCACCCAACTGAGGATTTTAAGCACTTTTGTCTCTACTGCCCTAAATGTATGCAGGAAAGAAAGAAAGAAGCTCCTGCTTACCATCACTCCTTTGTTAGCCCTTGTTGTTAATCCAAACCTTTTCATGCATGTTGCAAGTGAAAGACTATGTAGCATCTTATTTTTTAGGGAGTAACGAACTCTCAGAAGAACACAAATCAGTAATTTTCAGAGCCCTGCGAAATTTTATTGTTGAAACATGCAGATTTATATTGTAACATGATAGTATCTTATCCTATCAGCATATGCCATTGCAGTTTTATTTATATATTTAATGCATGTACCTTTGATACTATCATGTTCTCTATCATCTCTCATTTGTATATTCATACAGATCATTGGTTCATCCAACAGGTCTGTAAGAATACATTTATAATGCTCCCACATGCGGGTCAACACTCCACAGGTGAGTCGACAATGACAAGGCTGGAAGGAACACCCGAGCTGCTTGGGGCATTAGCGGTTCCACGGTGGCAGTGTCAGTTTTTTAGCCAGGGTGCTTCTGCTGCGCCCATCAGGCTATAACCTCCCCTTCAGTCGCCCCCTGTGCTGAGGCAGCATTAGCTTGTTACTAAGTCCATTTTTGTGTATATATGCCTTTTTTGATCGGATTGTAATAATAAATATTGAGTTTGTTGTTTAATTGTGTTACAGCATGTCTACCTGAGTGCATAGTCACATGTTTGTATATTGTATTGTCTTATGCATCTTGTGTACATGTATATCATTTTGTGCCTCTCCGTGTCTGGCGAACCTCTAGATTAGTTATATTGTGTACTATTGCGTAATTCAATTAAAATATATATATATTTAACTAAACTAAACTATGCAAAACTTTAAGATGAGTAAGTGTCCCTGCTTAATAGAGGCTTTTAATTGGCTGTTAGATGTGGTCACTAATGGTGATGTCAAGATGACCATTCACAGTCAAAGCCTCACTAGATGTGTTTTTACAGGTGAGCCGATTATTTCACAGGTGACTGATTAGAACCACCATATTGTTTTTAAGTCTATACGTCAAAGTTATAACAGAATTTAGAGATTATAATTTAGTCATGCTTCTTAATGGTCTGACCAGATATCATTTGTGGATAATTAAAGTCAGCAAATCTCCTTGGTTATTGTAGGTAGTAAATATCTCAGGAACAATTTTTTACATGATTTGGGTATTTTGAGAATGTCTCACGCAAAACGAGATGGATGAATTTTTGTGAAATTAACGGCCCTATTAAGATAAGAGTATAACTTCGGTTCAATTTTTTTTGGCAATATTCTAATTTTAAAGTTAATTTTTGAGCTCCTAAGTGGAAACATAGTCAGTGTTAAATGCAGATTTTAAATATTCAATAACGGAAAAAAACGTTCCTTTAAACGGAAAGCAAAAAAAAAAAAAAAAAAATAATAATAAATAAAAAAAAAGGAAGAAAAAAAAAAAGAAAGAAAGTAAGAAAAACAACAACAACAAAAATAAAGTCACCTAAGTAATACCATTGTCTTTACATGAGTCATAATTTCCAGTTTATTATGTGAAAAGTTTTGTTGTGATCCTTTCTCAAAGTGTAAAACGGACCCCTTGAATAAGAAGCCCTTCAAATTTTACAAATTAATCTTGGAATAATTACTGTTGCATGCAAAATATAACTACATATTGACAAAACTAAAAACGTGTACATCGATGGGCGTGTATTCAAAAACAGAGACACAATGGCATTTTTTGTGCCACTCTGTTATATGTACCCTAAGTAAGAGCATGCACCTTAAAAATAGGTGACATCACATCTATGAATATTGCATCGCCGCCCAAAGTTTAAAATGCAAGGAGTTCACTCACATTTATGAATGCTAAAATACCGTTAATCTTTGAAAATGAAAATTATCAGCATTTATTCCATTTTTGATAGAATCCTTGGCTTCTGATTGGTTAATAGCTATGGTACACTCTTTGTATTACCCTTATTTGTGCATTAATTACTGCAAAGGTGAAATACAGCGCGATTCCTGAAACTGACCGGGAATACAGCGGTATTTTCGTACCTGGCAGGGGAATACAGCGGTATTCTCGCTGTATCTCCCTATCTGGTTAGTGCATCGATCAGCCACTAGAAGTCTCTGTCATGCGATACAAGCCTTGACGCGCTTCAGACGACAACATGATGGCGGACTGTGAAGTGAACTGCAGCAGCAGCGGGTCGAACAAGTGTATTTTTTGGGCATGAAATTACATCATCAATAATGGGATAAAATCGTCATTCACTGTTTTGGTGTGAAATACAGGAAATATCTCCCCTAAGACAGCTGTATTACCCTCGGCTTCGCCTAGGGTAATACAGCTGTCTTTGGGGGAGATACTTCCTGTATTTCACACTAAAACAGTGAATAACTAATAGTATTTGCCTCGGAGGAGTTACTAGGTATAATTTATCTTCTCACAGCTCAAACTCTTAATTTAAGGTGAAGATGATTAATACAACAACAATATTCCATCGTATGCACTCTGTTTCTTTGCTATGGGATGCTTATTGCATCAACTGATATTCGTTTTTCTACATGCTACTTGTTTTATGTTGTTTTACATTTTTTATTATAAACATATTTCTTTTCGCTGGAGTGCCTAATGATATACAGAGACTAATCTGGAGGTTCTCCAGTACATCCATGGATGCACAGGAATAAATACAATACACACTGGACGAGAACAGAAGACTAAATTCACAGCTTGTATGGGAATAATACAATTGATGCCAAGTAATGGAGACATAATTAGATCATATACCAAATTAGTAAATGAAACGTCTAGATTCTGATATAAATGCCCGAACAGCCTCAAAGATGAATGCATAATCGGTGTCTGGCAAATCCTCACAACCTTTCAGCAGGATAGTTTACAACACATCACTACAGCACTGAACTAATACTGTCAGAGTTACACCTGGAACGAGTAAGTGACAGACAGTGTTCAGTAGACAGACCCTATCCACAGTGAACTTGGGGTACAACAAAGGGTAATGTTTCGTATCTTCAGTAGGATGAGAGCATGCACATGTTGAGGCTGGAAGGATATTGGCATGATATAGATGGGCATTTAAAACAGAGACGTTAAGACATAGTTACGTGTGGCATGAGTTTAGGACACGACTTCCATGTTTAAAGTAAGACGGCTTTTTGTCAACATCTAAGAGTAATAAGTTTAATTTAGATTTAAGCTGCGGCAAGGAATCAGTGACACGAGCATCAACAGGGAGTTATTCCATAATTTTGATAGCAGACAGGAGAAATGAAGCAATTGGTGGTAAACCCGATTTAGCGTTTGTACGATTTCTAAATACATGTCCAGAAGTGAATGCAACGTCGCTAGGAACAAGATTAGGTAGGTATTGTGGAGTCAACCTATTAAACATTCTAAAGAAAATAATAAGTTTGAAGTATTCCCTCCAATTTGACAGAGTTTGCCATTTAAGAGAAGTAAGGCAACTAGAGTGTATCTAGTTGCGCCAAGGCAGATCTTGGGTGCCTCACACTGCACAGCTTCTAGAGTTTGTGACAGGTTTTCAGTGCAGTTGTCAAACAGAACGCACCCATATTCAAGGATAGGACGAATCATAGTACTATACAACTGTATGACAGTCCAGCGGGAGAGTTTGCATTTGAGTCTGTGTAGAAGATCAAGCCGGTGGCTGGCTTTGTTAGCAATGAGTGTTATATGCTTGTGCCATGATAAATTGCTTGAAAGCATTACTCTAAGATGTGTATGTAGAGTAGCCTCAGCTATCAGTATGTTTCCAAGAAGTAAGGGAGGATAATCTGGCTTGTGTCGTTTAGCTGAGAAGGTCATTCCAATTTATTTTTTACCATTAAATGTTAGCCACCAGAGCTTGCCCCAACAATGAATTTTGTACGATCTTAGAATAAAGATTTTCAGCTGTGACCGCTGGTTCGTGAATAATTAAAAAAAAATACTGGTATCATCTGCAAATAAGTGGATGTCACAGGTAATTTTGACAGCGATGTCGTTAATGTGAATAAGGAAAAGTACGGGACCAACGATGGAACTTTAGGGCACTCCAGTCTCTATATGGAGCCAAGGTGAGGTCTGTCCTCAAATAATAACGCTTTGAAATCGGTTTGAAAGAAAGCTTTCTATAAATAGTAACACAGGATCGTCAAACCCCATTTTTTTCAGTTTCAAAATTAGACCAGCGTGCCAAACTCTGTCAAAGCCTTGGGTATATCCTGGAAAACCATACGAGCCTCATGGTCCAACTCTAGGCTACTGGAATCGTATAAAGTATGTAATCAGGTTGACTTATAGTGGAGTCGTGTTTCGTAAAACCAGAGTTTTTGATGGAAATTAAATTGTTACAGGTTAGATACTCATAGAAGATGTTATTAACTAGACGCTCAAGTACTTGAGGGACATTACAGAGGAGTGAAATTGACCTATAATTTTCCTTTGACTGTTTGTTGCTTTTCTTAAAGACGGGACACAAGCTAGACCTCTTCTAGGGATCTGGAAAAATATGAGTTGGATAAACAGAAAGTTGGAGCAAAGAATGTAGAGTCAGGAAGATTACACACGTAGCCAGGTGAAGTCGCAAATCTAGAAGATTATCGACCATGCAGTTTGGTCAGAAAGTGCAGTTTTCCATTTATTTGTCTAGGTCTTGGGAACAATGTATTTATAGAACATGACCAGTTGCCTGATTACTATTGTTTGGACCCCATTCATTCCATTCGTGCACATACAAACAACAATCATGTGACAAGCATTAATATTTTTTTGCTCTGCTTGAGTTGTCTGGCTACAAACAAAAGCTGCGATCGGTTTTTATTCAGGTCTCAAGAAATAAACAAAGCATTGCACTTGCGTCTGGCACCGTACACAAGGTGTCTCTGTCTGTGGGTGGCAAATTTAACTATGATCGCCTTTGGTTTAACTGGCCACTCTTTCCAAGCACGATGGGATCTGTCGATGTCCCCCAATGTCAAAGGCACACCAATCATTTTAGCCTCCGCAATCACAATCTGACCAGTATCCTCCTGTTGACTTTCGGGCTCATTAGACCATATGCGTAGGTTGTTATGCCTCCTATATTGTTCCAGATTATTGTGACCGGCCTGGAGATCTCTCACGTGCGACTCAAGAAAGCCAACTTTGTTCTTCACTCTTTCTAGTTCAGTCTTTTGATATGTCTTTAAACTCTCCATCTCAGTTTTGTGGGATGTTTTTAAATTCACCACCTCAGTTTTTAGATTCTAAACACGTTTATCCAAGTCTGATAACATTTTTAATAATCTTGCAAAAGGATTCGATCACACGAGGATGTTGCAAAATGAAAAGAAAGTCACTAACCATGGTAGATCTGGCGTTAGCAGAAGAATCCTCAGATTCAGCAACATGTGACTGCTTTGACTCCACAGATATCCCAGTAGGCGATTTCCAGGGCCTTTTCGTAACCTTGCCTTTGTCTGGGGGTATATACATCAGAAAGTTTTAGTGTAGGGGCTGGACTGTTTAATTCTATGAGTTTCTGTGGTACTGGAAATACAAATCTACTGCTAAATTGTTACATATCTATAGCTATTGAGCATGTTCTTTTCCGAAACTTTTGGTCCCATTGTCTTATCGAGTTGTTACCAGCACTGCATTTTGGTATAATCACAATTGGCTGTCTCAGGTTGATTACTGCTATAATTCAAAACCTTGATGTTACCATAAAATCCCTATTATTGTGTTTAAAAGCAAAGGTAGTGACATTATTCTTTTGTATATACAATGGATCCATAAATAGTATAATCTCCATCGTTTCTCGTGATATCCTTTGCTTCACGGCTTCATAGCTACAGAACAGTCTAGGCATACTATTTACCAAACTGATCCCTTACTTTAGTTTATTTTACCGTGTTTTTATAAGCCTTAATGTAGGAACAATCTTTGTGCAATACCTGTTATTATTCTGGGCGAGTAAATTACATTATATTTCATCGATTTCAATGCACGTGTGTCGTTGATGGCCGTATCTTTCGATATTTTTCATGTATATTGTATGACAGACTTGCCCAAGTGATCTCTTTTTTATTTATTAACGAACTATGTATTTGTCAATATTGGGTTCATGTAGTGCTGTTAAACGATTTTTCTGTATATACTATGGTGTGCTGCACGGTGTGGTTAATTAGGAATGTAATAACTGGATATTCTTGTTGCGTGAGTGCAGCCATCCTAAACCACGAGCATACATCTCAATATACAGGGATCATGATGCCCACTTATTTTACATTGTATCTTTTTATATATCTGTTCCGTGCTGACCGTGATGTGCAAACATAATATCCACGCAAGCTACGAGTACGACTTTTCATGCATTTTATATCTGCTCTCTATGCTCACAAATATATTAGTCGTTCCTGCGAATTCATAATGCTGGTTCATCCTGTGCTGCTGCTGTTATCGGAAAATATTCACCGGAACCCCGGTCCTTCGGGCGACCTTTGTGACATTGCACTTTGTCATGTTAATATTCGGAGTCTAAATCCAGACAAAATAAGATCTTTAGACTAAACTCACTCGAGAGTGATCTCACTATTTCACGATGTCAGGATATCAAAAGGAAAGATTGTCCTGGTGGTTTTGGAGGCGTAGGGTCCTTTTTTTTATCTAAAAAGGTCGTTGTCGCCGTCGTCCTGACCTATAGATACCAGACATTGACCTGTGGACTGAGGTAAGAGTTCACAATGACAAATGTTTATTTTTATTGGGTACTGTTTGTACACTGCTTGGCGCACCAGTTTCTTTTTGGGACACACTGCAGGGTAGTATAGATGTAGCTAAACTTAGCAATTTACAATATATCATCAAAACTGGCGACCTAAACTCAGAATTCAATACCCCTGGTGGCTCTAAACGTAAGCAATTCTGCTCCATAAATTTAATAAGCCCCCATATTACAGAACCAACGAGAAATACTGCTGCTACAGCTACCTGTGTAGAGCAGATTATTTCCAATGTACCCACTTTTGTCAGAGAGTCTCGTGTCTTGCCACCCACTTGTAATTGTGGCCACTCTGGTGTTGCCTCAAATATCCTCTTTCGGTGCAAAAAAGACACATCATATAACAGATATATTTGATAATATGAAAGAAAAGCTATCTTTGATATATTCAGACACTCTTTAAGCCACGCTGAGTTGGATGCCTGTTTTAAATCGGAAAAGGTAAATTTTTGTTGTGATAACTGGACTAAACTACTCATTCATGTTGCAAAGAAAACTATTCCGGGTAAATCTATCACAGTGTGTCTGTTGAACTCGCCATGCTTTAATTCTTCTCTCAGATGTGCAAGCCGACAAGTTTATCGCGCCTGCAAGGCCAAAGATAAAAAGTATGACGTTCATTTTTGGAAATTTGAAACCACCATTCGAACCCAATACCAAGAACAGTTACAAACAGTCAAGGAAAACTACAATAATAAAGTAGGACCTCTTTGAAAAAAATTCAAATAAAAAGAATGAAGCATGGTGGCGTACGGTTAAATATTTTCTGAATCGTAGTCAATCCTATGCTATCTCATCACTACTTTATGGTGATTGTCATATAACCGATAATCTCTCAAAAGCTGAAATTTTTAACAATTTGTTTTCTCGACTGGAGTAATATCGACGTATCCGGAGCCCGTGCAGTACCAGCCACAATTCAACCGGAAATACTTCTTAGTTCAATTCAGATTAATCTTGAGGAGGTTTTAGATATCATAGAAACCGTAGATGTCACAAAGCCCACCGGACTTGACGGTGTCAGTGTCATTCTACTGCGGAAGATGACGCCATCTATATGCGACTCGCCAACAAAATTGTTCAATTTATTATTGCGTCAGAAAGTTTTTTCTAGTTCCTGGAAGCCGGCACATGTCACACCTTTGCATAAGAAGGGTGATACTAACTTAAATGGTTTTAAAATTTTCTCTCAAATCGTCAGCAAAGAGTCGTAATTAACGGTAAAACCTCTACTTGGGGTAATATCAATGCTGGCGTTCCTCAGGGTTCTGTTCTTGGTCTTCTGTTATTCCTTACATTTATTTGATATCCTGGATATCAGTCATTCCAAAATCAAACGTTTCGCTGACGACACATCTTTATATGTTACCCTCTGTTATTTCTCATATTTATTAATGATATCGTGGATATCAGTCATTCCGAAATCAAACTTTTCGTTGGCAACACATCTTTATATCTTACTGTCAAAAAAACCCCATCTGACTGCAGATATTTTAAACGAAGACGTGTGCTTTGTCGACTCTTGGTCAGCAGATTGGATGGTGACATCCATTGTCTTGAAAACGGCCGCTATGTTATCATCTCTGAAGAGAAATCAAGTCTTTCACCCTCCTTTACGTTTCCAGAATAATCAATTAGAAAACGTCGAAGCAGCATAATTACCTGGGGATAATACTGCGATCGGAGCTCCGATGGAACGATTACATTGATCTTATTATTGCTACAGCCTCCAAACAACTTCATATTATGAAAAATTTACAGTATTTCCTGGACAGAGAAAACCTCAAAATATTATACAAATCATTCATTCGACCACTAATGGAGCTTGTTGGCCTTGTCTGGGATGGCTGCACACAGGGCGACTCACAAAGATGGCTGCCGCACGTATCATCTGTGGTGCTATGCTATCTACCCCTAATATTAAATTGTACGAAGAAACGAGTTTTCAAACATTGACCAAACGCAGAGAAATTAAGAAGTTAATCCAAGTGTATAAAGTTACTCATAATTTAGTTAGGCGAAGGCCGGAAAAGGCAACAAACTCGACAAATCAGCTAAGCGTCAGGTGAAATTCTGTCCACTTTGTAGGCATGTTCCTTCCGATGTTTCTCAACTCTGTGTCGTGTGACCAAAAAAAAAAAAAAAAAGACATAGCTGTATAGATCCTTATTTTTTTCTTTATTTCTTTTATTTCTTTAAAACGGACATTTATCATGTCTTCTGTGGTGCCAACCTAATTGGCCATATTCTATGGAGTAACTAGGTTTTACTTCAGATGGGTACAAGCAGAATTGGCTATAATTTCATAGCGTAAATAGGTAAAGCAAGTTTACTTTTCTTGAATTCCAGGGAGTTCAGAAATTTTTCATTTTCAGGTGGCTACATACCTGACTGGTCGCAACTCTATATAGTACTAAATTCACTGCTCTGACTCAATTTACGAGGCAGTAAACCTATTTGGTCAGAAATTTACGAACTGATCAAGTCTTTTATTTCAGACGGTTTCAAACTTGATCAGTTTCAAATCCACTGACCAAGTATGTCTTTCATTTCAGGTGGTTGCAAGCCTAACTGGTTGGAATTTCATGGTCGATGTTATAAACTGGTCACCACAGCAAAGACGTGGGATGAAGCCAACACAATTTGTTCACAGGACGGAGGCCAACTTATAAAACTTGACCAGTATAAAGAGTACAAATTATTGACTGGTAAGAACAATTAGTATTTTTGAAGTGATTTTAAAAAATGGACTGCATGTTAAGCATTTGTCCAAACTGTTGAAAACTGTGAAATCAATATATTCATCCGTTACATTGAATCAATTTTACAAGTGAATTAAGCCTGCTGAACTTTGTAGTTTTCACAAACTATCAGGGAAAGTTAAACACATTATTTTTATTTTGCAGTATAGTGGACAACGAAGTTGATTATATTCCATATATTGTAATCTAAGTACAAATCCTGTTACAGCATCAACAAACATATGTTTCATATTGAGCATAACCGTGCCGTTTGAAGTGATCTTTGAAAATGGACTGCATATTAAGCATTTGTCCAAACTGTTGAAAATTGTGGAATCAATATATTCATGCGTTACATTGAAGCAATTTTACAAGTGTATTAAGCCTGCTGAAATTTGTAGTTTTCACAAACTATCAGGAAAAGTTAGGCACATTATTTTTATTTTGCAGTATAGTGGACAACGAAGTTGATCATATTCCATATGTTGTAATCTAAGTACAAATCCTCTGACAGCATCCACAGATATATGTTTCACATCGAGCATAGCCGTGCCGTTTAATTTCAATCCCACTCTGGCTGGGCGTGACTCTGGCAAAGGTACATTGCTAAGAGCGGAGTTGGGAGGCACGTTATATAGTCATGTTGTTGCCAGCAAAAACTTTAAAAGTTGGAAATGTAATAGAAAGACAGTTGTGCGTGGATTCCCAGTTTACCCCGACTAGGCCGCTGGGGGAGTAAATATTGCAAGCAATAATCAATGAGGGAAAGACAGAAAGTATATGTCACGATACAATCATGAGGTAAACATCAGCAAGAGTCGAAACACAATAGTTTAGAGGAATTAGTAATTATCATTAAAAAATTCTTAGTTGCAAAAATAATGGGGACCCCAACTTTGTTGATTTGATCACCATTTGTGAGAACAGAGGTAGCTGTGATTGTGGTTGTGGGTTATTTAATAATTGTGAATTATACCTGCCTACCTACCTACCTACCTACCTACCCACATACATACATACATACATACATACATACATACATACATACATACATACATACATACATGCATGCATACATACATAAATGCGTGCATTCATGCAACACACATACAAACATACACAGAGAACAGGAAGCAAAGCCTACTGGGACTTGCTATTTTTTGTTTTCTTTTTTTTTAACAAACAGATATGGAGGACTATTTTTTTTCTTTTCACCAAGTCTGGGCTGCATTTAAAATTCGTGATTTAAGGGTAAGCCTTTACGAAATAGTTGCGGCGATGTGATAAAACTATTGCGCTTTGTTTCAAACACCAATATTTATGCTTCCACACAAGTGGAGGCTACAGTATTACTAAGAAAAGTGCGAACACAACAATATATTGCAATTACAAAGGTACGCACAGTAATATTTTTTTTACCACTGAGTGACAGGTACTTTCATCCAGGCACGCACACACACACACACACACACACACACACACACACACACACACACACACACACACACACACACACACACACACACACACACCCTCACAGATACCATTGTTCGCTTACAAATACGTGCAGTCAGATCGTACATCCATGTCCTGGCAGCACCACACCATGCATCTCCAAGGGCAAAGGTACCCATACCGTTATGAAAAGGCAACGTACCTCCGTCTGTAATATAGTCACCACACTTGATAATTTCCATATTTTTCAGATTGGATGAAAAATTATGGCGTCAGTAATGTGTGGATTGGATTAAGTGACCCAACCAGGATACGTCACAAACCCTTTGTATGGATCGGCGAAGCGATCGAGGTAATGCTACTTATTCAAGCAACAACCTTTACATTTAACAACTTAGTAGAAAAAGAAGGTAGATCTGATTAAAGGATGGAAAAAACAGACAGAGACTGACACTACAGCAACAGAAGAAAACACGACAAACGGCCAAACGACATAAAAAATATTCAAGATTGAGAAAGAGGGAGGGAGACAAAACAGAAAAAAACTGCAGAGAGAGATATAGAAAGAAAACATGGTTTACTGGCAAAGGATTATATTGTGCATAAAAAAATAGTGTTCCCGATAACCCACAAATGGGGGTAAAATACCCGTTCAAAACCTGAAATACCCTCTGAAAATATAAGAAAGGGTCGCGACTCTTGTTTATTTTCATATAAAATTGGTGAAAAAT
The DNA here is from genome assembly GCA_964020975.1 of Hermodice carunculata. Classification (NCBI taxonomy): domain Eukaryota; kingdom Metazoa; phylum Annelida; class Polychaeta; order Eunicida; family Amphinomidae; genus Hermodice; species Hermodice carunculata. The sequence goes on from OZ026621.1 coordinate 39,265,496, forward strand.
GTAATTATCTCCCCTGAACTTCATTTTCTATGACCCGATGAAAACTCCTAAAGGAACCTGTAATATTCAAATTTAAAGGAAACACATGGAGGTGTCCTGGGCCAATTTTGATACATTATTAATTAGACATGAAAGGACTGCTAAAACAGTTGCACAACTGCATAACGAGTAATATTACAGCATACTTAGACACAGCTGCAACATGTGCATGGAGAATAGCAGCATTTTTATTGACAGCAGCAGCAAGCTAATACATGGAGGTGTCCTGGGCCAATTTTGATACATTATTAATTAGACGTGAAAGGACTGCTAAAACAGTTGCACAACTGCATAACGAGTAATATTACAGCATACTTAGACACAGCTGCAACATGTGCATGGAGAATAGCAGCATTTTTATTGACAGCAGCAGCAAGCTAATATGTTTATATTCAGCTGCAGCATGTTATTGTGCGGCCTCATCACGATTATGTATAGCTGAACATGCCTACATATAGTAGCAACATATTTATGCACTGCTGCAGCATGTTTGGGTAGAACAGTAATAAGTTTATATACAGTTATATTATGCGTATGTGCAGCAACATCATGTCAGCATTTTGTACAGCTACAGAATGTTAATGTTCACCTTTAACATGTTTACAGCTTCACCTAGATATGGAGGTGCTCGCAAAGTTAACCTAGCTATATTTCGTTTACGTGCAATTGAAGCTTGCTAATGCACATACAGTATGTTAATATACAGGTGCAGCAGGTTCATGTGCATTCCCGGAATATTAATGTACGGCTACAGTATATTTAAAGCGCTGTTCCTTGTATTTATACACCTGGAAAATGTGTACCTTTTGCTGGACTATGGTTGCACACGTGCAACATGTTCATGTATTAATGTAACATGTTAATATAGTAAATTGTCCTGTATTTGTCAAAAGCTTTGACCTATATACAGTTGTCAGATTTCTTTTAGCTATGTGATTGGCGTGATGTAAGTTTACTGTTTAGTTTCAAGAAACTTCGTTTTTAAAGTCATCAGCAGCAAACATGCGCATTCCAGTCAATATATCCGTTCTATCAAACACATATGAAACACATACTTGTTAACACATTTTTATGTTTCCCCATGTCGACGTTTCGTAAGATTAATATTACCTATGCTGTGCAGCCTCATGATCATAACATAGCAAAGTTACTCCACGTGACACTTTATTACCTTGAATTATTTAGTAAGTATTCCTTTTCAAATTCAACATGGCGTCTCCTGTGGCCCTTTTGTTATCAGAAAATAAGCACGCCACTTGCTTGTACTATAAGATGTGTTCAAAATAGAAGTCTGTTCCCAAAGCATGTATCGGTGCCTTGAATTTTGAAATGCATTATCCGTTAATTAAAAAAAAATGAAGAAAACTAAAAATAAACACGAAAGAAATATAGGTTGAAATATTGAACGTATAGAAATGGAATAATGTTATTCTATTACTTTAGTAAATTCTGCGCATGATGACGCAAAATATAACCACTTCAAAGTGGTGATCTGATGTCTAGGTTGACAGGAAAGCATGGTCTAATGGAGTGACACGTCAGAATAAGTTATACATATTTCAGTGCCACATTTGGGACTTCTAAGTCACCAGTTTTTCTCGCTGCAATTTGGACGAAATGCGTCCGAGGCGTGCCGAGAAAACTTGTGGACCTGGACTGTAACATTCTATGTGACTTCAGGCAAGTTGGTTCTTGAATTAAACATATTTTCAGAAGAAACGTGAACCTAGTACCCCTATTATAATTCAAGTCAGTTTGTTTGCGGTATTTTCACTTAATTCGCTGCTGAACGATATATGGTATTAACAAAACAAGACTACATGTCTGTATCTGAGAAAATTTGGAGGAACGAACCAGTAATTCCATCTAGCGCAGTTTAACCTATGGCCCGAGCTCGGTGGGCTTGCTTCCAAAATAATCTACCACTATAACAGTCTGTCATTTTCAACAACTGATCCATATTTGAATTAATTACATTTTAATGAATGGAGAAATCTGTAAATGTTCGTGCTTAGCGCAAAGTGAGTCACATATCTGTGTTTCTTTGAACGAGATATGCAATGTAAATTTATACAAAAATCATTGAGAATGTTTGAAAAAAATTCTAAAAACTTATTTCTGAAGTGCTCTAAGCGTCGTTTTCAAAACATGTTGCCTAATTTTACGTATGCGAAGATCAAAATTCAAAACCCAGCTATGTCGGCTACTCATGCATAATGCACCTTACTATGCAAGCCCATTGGTATCAACCTCGCTTCACTTTGTAGGTGGTCATAACGACAGCTTACCTGGTTCGGACGACGTTTTATCTGATCATATAACGACAATTTATCTGGTTATGACGACATTTGATGTGGTCATAATGACATTTTACAGTGTTTAATGTGGTTGGGACAACTTTTTATGCGGCTTTAACGACATTTTATCTGCTTCGGACGACACTTGATGTGGTCACAACGACATTTTATGTGATCATAACGACATTTTAGGTAGTTAGAACGATATTTTATCTGGTTCGGACAACTTTTTATTTGATCATATAACGACATTTTATCTAGTTAGGAGTACCTTTTATGTGATCATCAGGGCATTTTATGTGATTCCAACGACATTTATGTGGTGATAACGACATTTTATCTGGTTCCGACGACATTTGTGGGGTCATGACATTTTATCTGGTCAAAACGATAGTTTATCTGGTAAGGACAGCATTTAATGTGGTCATAACGACATTTAACGGTGTTTAATGAGGTTTAGGCGACTTTTTATCTGATCATAATGATATTTTATCTGGTTTAGACTACATTTGATGTGGTCATTACAGCATTTGAGGTGGTCATATTAATATTTTGCCTGGTTCTGATGGCATTTTATGTGGTTATAACGACATTTCATCTTGTGGGAACGACTTTTGTCTGGTCATAACGACATTTTATTTCGTTAGGAGGACATATTTTATGTAGTCATCAGGGCATTGTATGTGGTTCGAACGACTTTTGTGTGTCCATAACAACACTTAATATGGTTCGGACGACTTTTTATGTGGTCATAAGGACATCTTATGTGGTCAAAAAGACATTCTATCTAGTTAGGAGGACATTTAATATGGTCGTAACGACATTTTATCTTGTTCGGACGGCTTCTGATCGTTTTACATTTTTTAAAGATTGCAAGCTGATGCATCTTACGAATCAAAGACAAAACATGGTCCAATATACACAGAACATAAAATATTGATTCAATGTAAGATTAGCATACAATTACACAATAAGATGAATAATGAGCACCTTGCTGTATATCGAGCAAGATGGTTCCACTCAGACATAAATCGCTGAACATGGAGTTACCATGAGGTTGGTCTGCACTGTTTTTTTTTTTTTTTTTTTTTTTTAATATTTTTTTAGCTCAGCTGACTTGTCAGTTAGCTGAGCTTTTTTCAGGGTCTGTCGTCCGTAGCCCGTCCGTCTGTCCACAATTCATATTTTCGACTTCTCCAAAACCGTCAGCCAGATTAATTTAAAACTTGATGGAGATGTGCCTTGGGTAGTATTCTACCGAGGTTGTTATAATAGTCACACTCTTTTGGTGTTTGGATTTTTTATGAACTTTTTGGTTCTTTTTTGGTGGCAATGTACCTTGGGTTCGTCTCTACATGTTTGTAAAACTAGTCACGCCCCAGTGATGTTTGGATTTTGTATGTTTTCTTTCCCGTAAATCTTTAAAACAGTTCTAAAAGAGAAGTTTAACATGGGGATTGATTGTTATGGCTATACCTTATTATGGCCAGATTTGTGCCAAACATGGTAAGGATTAGGTGCAAATGGTCATGCTCCGGTGATGTTTGGACCTTGACCTCATTCAGAGGGTCTGAGGCCAACTAACACGAAATTTACTGTTCACTTGATAATTTGAGATCTGCTTTGAGGTAGGACCTGGATGCTGCACATGTTAATGTTACTCTATGAGGGTCATGCTTACACTGTACATAAATGACCTTGACCTCGTTTCTGGGGTCACAGTGCAATATACATGAATTCTACTCTTCACTATAAATTGATAACTACTTGAACTGGGACCGAGATGTTGCACATGTTAGTGTTCTTCTATGAAGGTCACACTTACTCTGTACATGGGTGACCTTGATCCTGTCCCAAGTTCACCGAGCTGCAAGTGTGATCCATGTCTAGGTCAGCTTAGCATGGACCGTTTACACAGCCCTCTTGTTGTTTTCGATACCATTCACAGGCTATTTAAAATAAACTTTCAGAAACCTTTTAGCTTCTATCCAGGTCACATGTGGCCTGAATTTTACCGGATTTCAACACATTGTTGTGCATAAAAAGATAAGGAAGCATATAATAACATATAAAAGAAATCATACTTTCCAGAGCAGCAACAATGGTATACCAGTATGCTAGCTAGTTTACAACAAACAACAGAAAAATGGGGGTGCGTGGGGTAGTTATAGTTCGAAATCGATGCATTGTTGCCTGCAAAGCAGACTAAGTTCTTTATTACAACACCCAGCGGAGTAGACAAAATAGCCGGCTTGGGTCTGCCTTAGAGGCGAGCTGGATCGCTCTTTGTCTGTAAACTATCAGTCACTTTTATTTCTTAAGAAAAGTACTTATGGAATCAACATCATCCAATATATTGAACAAATATGAAAAAAAAAGAAATAATTCAAATTTTATGTAAAAACAGTCACTCAACTGTGCAAAAAACCTTAAATGCAACGTTATCAAGACGAATTTTGCACCTACCCAAATGACATCTTCTTTTCCACCATAACGGATGCTAGTATTTTGCGTAACATACAAAAGGACATATACTTAAAGCTAACATGTACTCTCATGATATATTTGCATCAAACCAAAAAAAAAAAAAAAAATCAAATTTGTGCCCATATTTGACAGATGAACGGGACAGCGTGAGCCAGCATATATTTTCAATCCTTTTGACACATGTTGATCGCCTCTCGTTGTACTCGAGCCCCAGTATATCAGTGCCTGGTTGAAGGCGTATACCTGTGAGGTAGCTCTCAGCAGTACAAAATTGTCATTTGAATTTTTAAAAATTTGTACTTCTACTTGTGTGAAAGGAACACGGGTATATGCCATTATGGTTGTCAAAATGTATTAGATTTCCATTGCGGTGTAAATTAAGTGTAAAGCGCTATTAGATGCCAATTTAGTTGATATACGCATGTTGTTTTGTCCTATTCCACTTGCAATCTGTCAAAAGATGTTAACAGATAAAAAAGTCGTCCGAACCAGATACAACGTTGTTACGATCAGAAAAAAAGTCGTCCGAACTATATAAAATGTCGTCCTAACCAGGTGAAATGTCTGGTTATGACCACTTAAAATGTTGCTTTTCTTTGTGAAGCAATATAAAGACACTTGTACAGTTGCACACTGTTATGTTTGTGGTAATTAAATGACTATATTTACCCTGTATATTTAGCTTCTAATCTCTGTTCTTACTATTTTTGCCAGTTGTTGCTAATTATAATTTTACCGAAAGGTGGCCTTGGCGATGGCGGATCATAGAGACCTTAGCCAAGGTCATCCTAATATCATTTAGTTCAATTACGAGTTCTTGGTTATTGCTTAATTACCACTTTGTCACTACAAACGTTGTAATTCATGTAACCCATTTCATATCATATTGAATAAACTGTTCTGAGTTCTGAGTTCTGTCATAATGGCTGGATAAAATGTCATCCAAACCAAATAAAATGTCGTTATGACCACAAAAAATGTCGTTCTGACCAGATAAAATGTCGTCCTAACCAGATAAAATGTCTTTGTGAGCACATAAAATGTCTTTATGACCAAATAAAATGTCGTCTTAACCAGATACAATGTCGTTATGACCACATTAAATGTTGTCTTAAGCAGATAAAGTGTCGTTATGACCAGATAGAAAGTCGTCCGAATAACAAAAAAATGAAAGATCACTTTAAAACTGAAGTGAGGTTGACACCAATGGTCTTCCGTAGCTTACCGCATACGTTATGCAAGCAATTTAAAACATTTTAGATTGATTTTGAATATGTTATCGGATGTTGCGAATCTCAACACGGCGACCTTCAGGCACGTCACCGGGGGAAGGGGGGGGGGGGGCAGGGAGATTCAACGAACCCTCCTTGAAAAAAAAAAAAAAAAAAACCAAACCAACAAATAAACAAATCCAGGATGAATGTGATATCACGTCATGAACTGGAATACTAACGAAGTATTCGTGAATCATTCGCGCTGATAACAACACTTTCAGCAATAACCTCTCTACCTGTCCATTAACTTATTAGCAAACCGATTAAAAACAAATGCAAAGATATCTGTGAAGAAAAATTCATGTGCCAATACTAGGGTTATTTCGAATAAATAAATAAATAAATAAATAAATAAATAAATAAATAAAGAAATAAATAAAGAAAGAAAGAAATATATATGTATATATATATATATATATATATATATATATATATATATATATATATATATATATATACACACATATATATATATATATATATATATATATATATATATATATATATAATATATATATATATATATATATATATATATATATATATATATACATATATATATATATATTGGGGTGTACGTAGACAGATTATTAGTTACGAATCCAGTAGCTATCATAATCATCATTAAAAAAACCCAAAATCGTACTAATTTCACTATTCCGTAGAGTCTAGTCACAGTGCGTTTACAGCAATCAACATGACGACAACTGATTTTTTAGAGTTCACAGGAGTCTAGTCTACCTGTTTAAGTTTTACCTGTAGTTGAAATTATTACAAGGTTCATTTTTAGTGAAACGCTGTTGTCATGGCATGATTCTTTTTTAAGGTGGATTAGGGTAAGTCTTTGTACTAAACGAGGGAAACCAGCTCACCTCAGTTTCAAAAATTGATGATGCCATTTTGATTTAACTTCTAAATACCCCTATGAAATAATTTATGCATATAACTTTTTGGTCTCAAAAACAAAAATGAATAAATAAATAAATAAATAAATAGATAAATAAATATATATATATATATATATATATATATATATATATATATATATATATATATATATATACATATATATATATATATATGGGGGGGGTATGTGTTTGTATACTTTTCACAGTTGTTCCTCTTAACTTTACTGATGAACATCAAAACGTCTTTCCTCCAGGCAAATTGTATACCATGGAGTCCAAATGAGCCTAACAATAGTGGAAATTCAGAATATTGTGCTCATCTAAGGCCATCAGGCACTGTGAATGACAGGCCTTGCGGAACAGCGTTACCATATGCGTGCAAAATGTCAGGTATGTTTGATCTAGTGATCTGGTATCATTGATTGTACGTTTGCGGTATTCATGGACTCATAAAGACATCTTAAAAGCTGAAGTGTCAGCATGCCTGTGATGATGATGATGATGATGATGATGATGATGATGGTGATGGTGATGATGATGATGATGATGATGATGATGATGATGATGATGATGATGATGATGATGATGATGATGATGATGATGATGATGGTGGTGGTGATGATGAAGGTGATGACGACGACGACGACGACGACGACTATGAGGATGATAATGACAAAAGGTGATCGGAGTCAATAGCGATTCTCTATAATACCTATTGAATCGATCAAATACCTAATATTGAAAGAACTACATCAGCTCTACATCAGTCTAATATTAGCTTTGATGGCTAGATACGCAGTGGACTTTCTTAACCGCGCCCGACTACTGTCTATTTAAGGGGCTTTAGGCAGAATATAATTGTTGCTCAGGGTAATGGGGGGGGGGGGTGTTGTCGGGGTTGGTGCAACAAAACGCTAACCACTTTACTCACTAACACTGACATTGGGAGATTTTCAGTTTCAGAGTGAGAACATTAACTTCAACTTAAGAAAAGGTACAAATAACATAATTACAAAACTGGGCATGTGATTCTTGTGCAACGATTTCTTTAGGTTTATAAAACTTGCCATTGATTCTTTGAAGTCTTCATAATCATTCAAGAATTGCGAAATGCTGTACCATAGACCTCGATATATTGACCCCGCCCCCGAAGGTCTATGGCTGTACAGTATTTCTGTAACAGTACACTAAGTATAACTGCTGTTCGCATAAATGAAAGTGCCAGGACCGTGCCTCTGCAGCTCAGTAGCCTATACGTACTGTCAATGATAACCCATAGGCATTTTTCATATATATATATATATATATACATAGAGAGAGAGAGAGAGAGAGAGAGAGAGAGAGAGAGAGAGAGAGAGAGAGAGAGCACAAGTAGTTTTTTTTTTAATCTGACATTAGAAGTCCTTAGTGACTCTCATTCTAAATTAATCACGCAAATTCACCCACATATTGCAACCGCACATCAATTGCATCATTTCACCCAAGAGTATCAATATGTCATTGGGTCTGGTCTGTGAGGTAATTTACAAGAGTTGCTTCCATTTCCAACATAAGGCTTTCTCAAAAAAAAAAACAACTAAAAACAAAACAAAAGAAAAATCAAAAAACGAAAACAAAAAACAAAAAAAAAAACCCACAAAAAACCAAACACCCCCCCCCCGAAAAAAAACAAAACAAAACAAAACAAAAACAAACAAACAAACAAACAAACCCAAAATCCCAAACCCACGACACTTCCTGATGGCGGTATGTCACGGTTGACAGGTGCTTATCGCCCCCATTCGTCAGAAATAATACATACTGGGCATTTCTATTGATATGCGGCACGTCAAATGGAGTGTGTTCATGCCGCTACCGTTTCCGTCGCCATGTTTTTTTAGCAGATGACGAGGAGCCTTTTCCTTAGTTTATTTACTGCAAGACTCTATACACATCTCTTGTTTTTCTTTTCCGTTACAGTTGTTGCTTTGAATAAAGTTGGCTTCAAACCCTTACAATCGTCCAGTTCTTGAACAAATAGAGTTTAAACATAGAAAAATCAACTCGACCCATCTTGCCAGCCAGAAGTTCGCATTATGATCATGAGGTACTACCCTTCGTTAAAAAAAAAACGGTACCACGTTTCTACAACCAAGGTTTGTTAATGTGCAACCTGCTGTGGCGCCTATGTATTCGTACCTGGTAAGCGCACTTACCCGTTTGATCAACCAATAAACTGCCATCCAGGCCAGCGGTGGCTAATTGACATCCAGTGGGTTGATCGAACAACAAGACCATACCTTTCGTCAGATAGGGCTTGACAGGAGCTGCAGGAGACTGCACATTAACAAACCATGATTGTGGACAAACAAAGTACTTCTCGGACCATCTTTTTAAAGGGGAGTAGGACAGCATGAAACTGACTTTAAGAGAATGCTTAAATCTGAATAACTGATAAATATTTGTTTTGCTGCCCTGGCCATTACATGTTTAGGGCTATTTTGGAGATACGACATGTCACAATACTTCCGACCAATCATAATCCAGTAGATGCTTGGTGCCCTACCCGTCATGAGTAACAGGGCCTACTCCCGCTTCTTTCGGCTAACATTAAACTATCGTATACATACATGTCGCATTGAATTTTAAAAATCCACATTTACCGCAAAACATACAATGAAAACCATGAGATACAGGGCATAAATATTTCACGCTTGGTATGTGTTAAAGCAAACCAATTTATGTTTTAGCATATCTCGAATTTTTAATTTATGTTGCTCACCGGCACTAAGAATATCGCAATGACGCTGGAAGTACCTTCTACACCCTGCTTACCGTCCAACCCCCCTAATGGACTACACTTATAAATCTTATTTTTACATATAAGCCTTTTCGAGTCTAAAATATATGCAAATTTAAAATTTGGTGAACAGCAAATGTAAAAAAAAAAAAAAACACAGGTGAATTTCTTCTTTATAATTAAGAACTCCTTTCCTTTTTACTAATTTAATTTCGAAAAAACACCTCGATGCTAGCTTCATACAGGTGTTTGAATGGTGTTATGTCCAGAAGCAAACTGTTGTATTTCCTCAGCATATAGTTCTAACCTGTCCTATCAGATGGAGCACCTACATGTAAATGACATATAAAAACATTTGACCAGGTATGGCACGATGGTCTCTTGGTAAAACTAAAACAACTTGGCGTCACAGATCCCAGATCAGTTACCTGTCAGATCGTTTGCAACACACCACCCTTTGTGGTCAAACTTAATTTTGGTTACCTGTTGACGGTAGTGTTCCACAAGGCTCCTGTCTTGGCCCTACGCTCTCTTTTGTTTTCATAAATGACATCACGGGTGGTATAGCCTGTGATATCAAACTCTTTGGCGTTGACACCAGTATCATTGAAATTATCCATGACCCTAGTACTTCGGCTGAGCACACCGATACCGACCTCGCAAGGATCCATGCCTAGGGCAAACTTTGGCGAGCTACTTTCAATACATTTAATCGATATGTGATATTTAACCTCCAATAAAGACAAGCCGGCTCACCCACCCTTATTTAATTGATACACGGCTAATAATCTGATGAAAAAAAAATCAAAAAAAAAAACCAAAAAAAAAAACAAAAAACAAAAAAAAAAAACTAAAAAACAAAACAAAACAAAACAAAAAAAACACCTGCCCCACCCCCCAACCCACGCCCCCCCACACACTAGGAATTACACTTACACATAATTTGCCCTTACAGTCCTATATTACTCGTTTAATAACTAAATCTAGCCAACGAATAGCCCTGCTACACATACTGGAATACAAACTATCCCGCAAAGCCCTTATGAGTTTATCCACAACAATGATAAGGCCTATCCTTGACTATAATTGTGTACTGTTCGGTTATGGTACGTATGGCTTGTCATCATCTCGTACG
>OZ026621.1:39281414-39288914 GCA_964020975.1 Hermodice carunculata
AGTTTTATTGTAGATTCTTAAATCGAACCCTTCCTCTTAAAGTTACACTAGATATGTTGAAAATTTGTTTGTGAATCGGTACCCTTTTGTCTTAGCTCAAACTTGCCTTCGACGCAGTTTACCAGTAACTATAAACTCGTCGCCAATTGCCAGTCAAGACAAATTTTATACTCATATTTATCAAGGTTTAGTAAGATATGCCAAAAACCTTTACATTCAATCTTATCAAGAAGTATATGATACGCCCAATTGTTATATCTGTTCAAACCAGTAATTAATGTAAATTGTAACATTAATGTTATATTACTATTTTAAAATCCCTTTTCTTCTCTTACTTCTAATTAAAAGGCAGACATTACAGAGAATCGTTGTTATCTAAAAGTCAGCTTTATGATCTTTTGCCATCATCTTGTATAATAGCTAAAAAATTCCTACATGGTGGCCCTCATGATAGCGACATATTAATGTCTTAATGCGGGTCTTCCTGACCATTATACAATCTACCTTGTGGTACTCGGTATGCTTAAAACTGTTATAGTAAATTGTATCTGTGTATTTGTCAATAAACGAATCCTAAAACCTGAAATATGTATATGTGCACACACACACACACACACACACACACACACACAGAGGGACCACAGGCGGATTATCGCGGGTATTGCCACACCCGCGGGCCACGCAGCATGTACAGGGAGCCGCATGCAAACGTGGGCACACGCACACACGGAAGTCCGGCAAGGGAGGAAAAATATCAAGCATATAAAGTACGCCATCTTCTGTACTGTGCATTTCTGATAGAAAATTGATATATCCAAATATATTCAGTTCTCGTTGAAAAAGGAAACTTTGTCTGATCTAAAGAAAAACTAATAAATCTAGATTTCTACACTAGTATTTGTCATTCTGAAACGGTATTGATGAGGCCTATATATAAAGAGTATCAAGCACAACTAAAGTTAGTTGCATTTACTGCTGTTTCCGAATAACAAAACTTCACAAAATCTATTTTGCTTGTATTCTTCTAAGTCTTAAGTCAACACAAAACGGTGAAGTTTAGTACCTAATTGTGCAAAACAAGAACGGCAATGTCTTTAAAAATATCATGACATAGTTTTTTGTTTCAAAAAGAAAGCTTTTGTACGGAATACACCTGTAACAGCGAAATTTTGGCTTGGAGATCAAATGTATTCTCCGCTCATGCAGATACATTGCCTTGTATAACTACTTAGCAGAATCAATATTACAAACCATTTCAAGTTGTGTAATATATATTCAGAATCAATTAATCAAATTACTTATACATTTCCGCAAACTAGCTAGTGCTACTAGGATTATCCAATTTAATATTCTCATAGCGCCTAGAGATCTAAACCATCCACCAAACGTTCACATGTACAATGATGGAAAGCATGTTTCAGATTGTGCATCTAAAAACATCGAATAGCTTTTTACAACGAATTTTGTCTTTAACAGGTGATTTTTGACACTCCTATAAATTCTGAAAGAATATCCATGACAGGTGTAGCCCCAGATTCGTACAACCTTGTGCAGGCTTTAAAGCCTTTCAGTACCATGGATTTGATGCTATACTGCCAGCAGGCCGTGCTGTAGCTTCTGAGGTGTATTTGTTCCTTCTTGAAAATCTAAATATTTGTCAAAATAAAACTGTCGGAACACAAAGAATTCTATGTTTTCATTACATCTGAAATGTTTCATTTAGTGGTAAAAATGATAATTAAATTTAGGTCTACTTTTGAATCGTTATGAACATAAATCATTTTACGTAAAGTTAACTTCCATTTACTACTTCCTGCAACGAGTGCAAAGTTTGTTTAACATTGCAGGTAAATTTGATTCTGTATCAGCCACAAAAACTAAATGGTCTTTATTCACGCAATGCTGCCAATCTATATACATCAATATGAACATCGAAGTAAAACTCTGAAATTTGTCTCAGGAAATCATTAATATAAACACTGAACAGAGTAAGGGACAGAGACCCCCCCCCAAACACACACATCTTAGTTTACTACACGCAAGGAGCCAATTTGAATGTGTGCTGCTCAATTGATGCAAGATGAGTTTTCCGTCAGCATCATATAATAAAAAAATTATACAATTTTCTGTTTATCTGCTCAAAATGTTTCTCGAGATCTACGAAAAGAACAAAGATGTCTATATTTTGACATTTACGCTTTCCCATAATTGTAGTTAAAATGAAGACATAAACTAGGCAAGACCGGTTTTAAATTTTCTAATTTTTAAAATGTACTGGATACCATTGTGAACACCAGAAAACAATCCAAAATCCTCCAAATACAAAGTTACACACGAGTTCAATAAACTAGTATAAAAGTTGGAAACTTTAGAGAAAAGGGTAATACCTCCTCAATTGCGGGACCTGTCAAGGTGTTTTGCGATTATGCTAGTTACCGCGAAATAACTGCTCTCAGCCACATACATGGCACTTTACCATGCTCAAAAAGTTGCTTAACATAGCACAAAGCAATCTGACAATATCGTGACTTAAAAGGCTTTGTAATGAACACAATCTACACCAACCGTCTCTTGGCTATGACTTTAACTCTATATTTTTGACTGAGTAAACAGCTTTGGTCGGCGCACTTTGGGCGCATCGCGCCAAAAGCATCCCGAGGAAAGCTGTTGACCTGGAGTATTACATTCTCTGTAACTTCAGGCATAGTGGTACTTGGATGAAAGGTTGTTTTTTTTTGTTTGTTTTGTTTTGCTTTTTTTTTTTTTAATCAGGAACATAAATCTAGTACCCTTTTTACATTCCCAAGCAGCAAGGTACGGGTCCTTGCCTAGTCCATAGCGGCAAAAGTATCGGCATCCTAGAACTTTGAATGCAGAAGTGAATGGTCAGGGCGCTTACCAATGGCTAATTACAAGTTCATGGAACAATATTCTCCCATTATATCCACCATACGTTGGAAAATAAATTTAATGCAGAATTCATGTGGAACATGTATGAAGCCCCCCACCAATTTAATGCATCACGAAGTACAAAATAAGTTATCATTCATTTGGGATATTCAACCATTTATCATACACCTTGCAGGTCTTGCTAAAAATCTACTCATGTTTTGCCTTACATTATGTACACATACCCAACCGTTGACATTTTAAATACCAGCAGGCATGTCTTCATTATTTCATATCTTGTAGTTAAAGCCTTGCCATAAAAAAACCGCATCAGCGCAACTGTAGACAAGGGTTTAAACTGAAAAAAATGTGTGGTCTGCTAATGTTTATGGGGTTTGTATCATAGGGGTGTTCATGAGTCTCCCAAAAGCATACGGTAAAGGCACATGAAAGCCTCTGTGTCTTCGATAATATTACTTAACGGTATCTTTTAGGCTACTAAGCAGGGACATGGGTCGGTAAACAGACATACGTCACGAAAGTCGTTTCCCAAATGAGTATTTAAAGGTCCTCGTGATTGACCAAGTTCAAATTTGATACATGAGTGACTCATGGGTTGTTCTCATCGTATGGTGCGCTTTTAAAAATTGGATGTGAGAATAGTACTTTTATTCACATTTTTATTTTAAAACCTCACTTCGCCTTCAATTGTCGCTTTCCATTCCTTTCCAACACCCACAAGGCAGGGAAGGCTTGTGACGTCACAAACGCAATACTGCTTGCTGAGAGGGAAGACGCCGACCATGGCTGTCAAGTGTTACTTGGTTTGAACGTATTTTATTGATCCTTTATCAAAAGGATTAAAATGCACGTAGAAATATTCATTTTTCCTCCCTCTTCCTGGCCAGGATGGGTCTGTGTGTTGCTGTTAATTGTAGCAATAAAAGTGCTACAGTTTTTTTACTTTTCCTCAAGACCTGAAGTTAGGGAGAGCTTGGACCCGTACAGTCAAGATTAACAGGGGCAGGAACCGATCCAGACTATGTAACAAACACTTTGTGGAAACTGACTTTGATTTGTCAAATATGACGATGTTTACGTTTGTCTTGGAAAGAAAAAACTACTGATGTTGCCAAATGTGGTCCCATCACTGGACAATGCAGAATTCATGGAACTGGCCAAATTAGGCATTACTCATACAACCAGGAACAGAGATTCATTATTTTATTGTTTTACAGTATTTACACATTCATCTTCAGTATGATTCTGATTTCACAGCAAAGTATAGGTCCATAATGACAACACCGGTGTGATATATTACAAAGTAACATTGCAACAAACCTTTAGTGTATTTAACAATTTTGATTCCATTGATGGAATAAATGGATGGAAACCATGGAAAAACAAGGACTGATCTTCTTCCATAGCTAGGTCTACGGTTGAACAGTCTAAAACAGGTGCAGTTAGCTGGCCACTGTGTATGTCCAATAACTATTGTATATTGTGAATTGTTTAATCCCATAACCAGACAGATTGCGCTTGTTTTGATTGTCACCATATTCACACCTCATCTAAACATCTGCCAAGACCAGTGGGCAGCTAGCCTTTCATCTTTTTCAGTCATAGGCCACTGTTTGTGACATTCCCCGGCCAGCTCCCAATAATTGGTACACAAATCCATCTCATTGTACCTTTAATATGGAACCAAAAAATTAGTCAGTTCCAGGAAAATATTTACCATTGGTACCTAATGGATACGATCTGAAATAAATGATATCATATGTTATTTGGATTCTTGTTGATGGCAATTTTAGGCCTAGGGGGCTTTTCCAAATGATTGATGTTGGTGTTAGTGTCCCTCTGTGGACTTATATGGATGATGACCATTGTTGAGACAGTGGTTGCAACTAGTGACGTTTAAATGCTGAATTTTATTGATATTTGCATAAAGTTAAGAACCGGTGCTTGCAGATTCTCTGATGTGCCGCAAATGTTGGTCCCTTTTCACGAATTGTGCAGTCCTATATGCACATGAATGATGCACCTGTTCAAGCCAATTTACTGAAATGGGCCTTTTCATTTCAAACACAACTTTTTTGTGTTCTGTCATGTTATAACTAGACGTTTTTTGTTTTACCCAATGGACCTTTGGACATACGTTTTGGACTCTTCTGGGTAGAGAAGAACTATAAATATATGTAATTCAGCTACACATACAAAGGAACATTGCCCTTGGTCGGAATTGACTTAGATTTGTTTCATTAGGACAACGGTTTGGAAATGGTAATGACACTGCCTAATAAACACGGGTAGTGGTGACAATGTATACGGAAACATAAATTACTGCCCTCCAAGGGTCACAAGGTTATTGCCGGGTAAAAGTTCTGATATTGTATATACATATACTTAGACAAAGAGCCACTACTCAGAGAGACATGTACGGGTAAAAGGCTCCGAAACATGTTGAGTAGTTACCCGCTGAAGACCCTTTAATTTATTTGGGCTAATACAGCCTATGTCAAAATTTTACAGAGGAATGTGTGCAATATGTTCAATAGTGCTTCTATGTATATTAGTTAGACAGGGACAGGTTAGCTTATGGAGAGTAAAGAGTTCAGACCGCGGAATAGGGTAATGACTACTAGGAAGTGGTTTTGGACAAAAAGACACAAATACAATATATATATATATATATATATATATATATATATATATATATATATATATATATATATATATATACATATATATATATATGTGTGTGTGTGTGTGTGTGTGTGTGTGTGTGTGTGTGTGTGTGTTCATAATGCAAACTTATATTTAATCATTCATAGACCACCTATATGGGGAGGGAAAATTAACTGTTTGCTTAGACTTTTTTTTCATACCGTAGGCGTAGGCCGTGGCTGTTTCTTGTGAATAGTAGAATTTGAAAGACTACAAAACTTGGCTAATCCTGACGCAAATTCCAACTTTATTCATGCTTGTATTTGTTTAAAGAAATCTAGAAATTATTGACAGGATATATCTCTTTTACAAGAAAATGTGGTTTCCCAGACGGCAAATTGGGATCATCTTGCAGTACCACAACTGCACTCCCGGCAGTTCTGGTGATGGTAGGTTCCGGGCGTCCCTTTATATGTGTAAGGCTGGATGATCAATTCCTCTGCTGCTTCAGCTTTTTTTATTAATTCTTCTTCATCGCATTAGACCAATTACATAAAAAAATCAATATATACTCTCTGGAATCGCTATGCTTTGTTGCATCTGCCATAATTCTTGACAAACTGAAGGCACTATGGTTAAGAACACATACACCATGGCCAGCTGGTTGCGTTTGTGACGTCACTTACACTTTTGCACATTGGGCATGATCGCATAAATTTCGTGCGCTTTTCTCTCGCAAATGTGGCGCACTTTTGGAGCCAAAAAAAACAAGATTCGAAAATGAGATTTGACATATTGGTTTTCAGGTATCATTTCTAGCCGACCTAAACTTCACCCTTTTTATATGCAGTACCCATTCAGTCAATAGGACCTTTAAGCCAAACAATGTGAGTCAGCTTTCAGGACAAGTTCGGGTAGTTTGAATTCTGGCGATGCACCGAGAAGAGTTTGAGCTTGCAGAACGCCCTCTATTGCCTCTTTTTCATTTGAATCTCACATATCCGACTGAGCTGGAGAATACCCACCTTCATAGCCTGCATTGATGAATAACACACTAAAAAAGTGCAATGTCTGTAATACACCCCGTATACCAACAATTGCTTGGAAAAATAACATAGCCACCACGGTCTTCACTAATTTGACCCAAGCAGGAAGAAAGTCACATTTTTCTGATTTTCTCAATACACAAAGCATTATTGGCATATGAATGCACACTGCAAAAATTAAAGCACAGGCTTTTCCATACACAAACATGTGGTGGACAGATATATAATACCAGCGCACACTTCCGAAAACTAAAGAGTATGTGTTCAGTAGGATGAAAAGATACAAGAAGTTCGATTCTTACTAAAAAAGTAGTTGCACCTGGATGACAAGGCCAATCACGCCTTGTCACCAGCAAATTGATGTATAAGCTTTATACTTATTAATAAGTCACTGGAGATTATGCTACAAATGATGATGATGATGATGATGATGATGATGATGATGATGATGATGATGATGATGATGATGATGATGATGATGATGATGATGATGATGATGATGATGATGCCATCATTATACATCAGTCTGGTAAATGATGTGTTTTGTGAAGTAATTTTAATTGAGTTTATTTTATTTTAGCTGAACCTGTGCTGGTAACGGATGGTGAATCAATCTTAACCAAAACAAGCTGTTCAACAGCGAATGTTACTTGTGAGTATGTGCGCTCACTCTTGGACTGTGCCATTTACACACGCACACAGGAATTCATAGGATTTGGCTTCCACACGGAAACCAACTGCTGTATGCCGTACTGTGGGCAATGTAGTCCTGGAACAAGTGTCACTGGATGGATGTTCTATTCTACATAATCCAGCTTGTGAACATGACAAAGCTACATAGAAGCCACTTCGCTGATAATAGAGAAATCAAGTATGGGTTCTCCATGGGTATCCAACG
>OZ026621.1:39291414-39323914 GCA_964020975.1 Hermodice carunculata
GTTTAAATTTGGTCCTACTGAGTACCCTCTGAAATTATACGAGGCATGCGCACCTTAAGGGTGGGAAACCACATTGAAGTATTTTCATTGAAAAACAGGCTTGACAAAAATTGCCCTTGTGCAGGTGCAAAGGAAGGAATATATTTCCCTATGTTCCCAGACAATTATCCCTGCCAGTATATTTGGCGAGTGGGCGCCAGGGTCATGTCTGATTACTCCATTGGATGATAGTCCTTTCCTGCTGGACTTTCCCAGTGTGATGACACCCAATATTCTGACTGAAGTCAGTAAAGGTGGAAAAGTCCCAATTGATATTATAAATCATATTAGTCAGTCCTATGCATTTAAACCAGGTGTATCATTTGCTTTAGTGCACTCCTTGCAAAGGGAAGAAAGAAACTTAGTTGAATGCTTAAATGGACACGGAAAGCAGCAGCCACAAAATTGTGTGCACAAGGTATCCACTGTTCAAAGCAGCCAGTCATGCAGTAAATGTTGAATGCTCGGATGCGGGTTTGTCACACCTGGACTCAGATTAAAAACAAAAAAACAAACAAATAGAGGTATTCTAGCCTTATGGCCAGCATAGGCTGGTCATTGACTACAGAAAAGTGAACAATTCAGTCAAGTGGAATTTTAACCAACTACTTAACATAGAGGGTAATTCATGCAATTAAGAGGTGCCAAAGTATTTACCTCATTGTATCTTTTCTCGAGATTTTTCCAATTGAAATTAGAAGAGAAAGACAAGGGCAAAACATCATTTATTTGCCATAAAGCCTTTATGAATTGAATAGATTGCCACAGGGTCTCGCCTAAATACTTCCAAGGGTTGCATGAATCTCGTACTTGAGGGTGTAAAGGACCATTTGACAACATACATGGGGGATTTGCGGTGATTTCAGACTATTGGGAATCCAATTTGGCCCATTTAGAAGATTCGCAAAGAAGGCCTCAAGCTGCTCAGTTGCAAGTGTCGGGTTGTATAAAAGGAATTTTAATTTGTGGGTCATGTTGTTTATGCAAACGGTATTGTTCCTGCCATAGACAAGATCGCTGCAGTAAAGGAAATGCCAGCTCCCAAAAAAGGTGTTCCTGACATCAGAGCCTTCCTAGGGATGATAAGTTTTTACTGGAAATTCATACCTCAGGTCAGTGAGATTGCAAGGCCGAGGATGCAATTAACACGTAAGATTGTACATTTTATCTGGGGAGAGGAGGAAAATAGTGTTTTTAAAATTTTTTAAGGAGAAGCTTGTACAAAGTCTTTTTTTAGTTTACCCTAACCCAGATCTGCCACATGAGTTGTATGCAGACAGCAGTAAACACTGTGTAAGAGCTACACTGTCACAAACCTTCCCAGGACAAGATCAGAATATATCCATTGTTTATCCTACCAATTAACTCGAATACGAAACAACTGGCCCTGCATTGAGGGGCTTTGCAGTGGTTTGTGTGCTACAGTAATGCACCATTACCTTTATGGGGCACAATTTACTATTCACACAGACCATAAGTCTCTGACAAGTTTGGTTTAGAGCCAAATAAAAAACAGTCGAGTCCGAAGATGGGTCATTATGCTTTCTGAATATAATTGCCAAACTGAATTCACAGACGTGATAGTCAAAGGGCAGACACCCCTAGTGTTTGTTTTCCCCAGACAGCGATCACATGGATGGTTCTGCAGGTAACGAAAATTGTGAGCAGGAGTTGATTGGTGTTGAAATATCGGTTGTGAATACAGATCCAATTGATCAGTCAATTAACAAGGAGGAGGTCTCTCTCATGGATCTAATCACTGATTACCGGGATGAAGCTGACAATTTATTAGATACCTTGATATCCTTACCCCCAAGAGAGGGCATAAAACAGTTGCAGGCTAATGACACCCAAGTGGCTAACATTATTGAAAGTATAGAATAAAAAGAGGAAGGTTGAAAGTTTGGTTATGAATTTATGTTACAAAATAAACTACTCTACCACAAAACAAGCCCAGTTGTGTTAGATCCATATCCAGACTTGCAGTTAGGAATACCTAAGGGGTTAATAGGGGTATTCTGTTTAGGTCTTACCATGACAATGGTGGTCACATGAGAATAGACAAAACCTATGCCCACATCCACTGTAGGTATTTGCAAAGAACAAGTACAAGGATATACTACGTGATGTACACAAGTGTCTGATCTGTAATTCAATGATAATAAAAAGAGGAAAAAATTAGATGCAAGACTCGCCCATGCCAAATGCTGCATTCCAAATAGTGGGGATAGAAACATGTGGACCCTTTCCTGAAAGTAATAGTGGTAATCTATACATAATTGCACTCACGTGCCACTTTTCAAATTACCCTGAAGCATATGCTGTCCCAGACAAGACAGCAGAAACAGTAGCAAAAGTTTTGCTAGAGGAGTATATTCCTGAAAGCTCATGTATGTCAGTATTGGTATCAGATAGAGGAACTCAGCACATGAATGCACCAGTTGAACGTTTATCCAAAGAACTCCACATCACTCCTATGCGTACTACTCCATATTCCCCTGAGAGAAACTCAATGGCTGAGTGGTGTCACAGGGCGTTAAATGGCATGATAGCTAAGGCATTAAGCTCAAGAGACAACAGGGATTGAGATATATGCATTCCCAGTGCCGTGTTGGCTTACGGAACTTCCGCAAATGAAGGTTCTGTGCACACACCATACTTTTTAGTATATGTCAGAGATCCAGTTTTACCCTTTGACACCCCGTTACTGCCCACAAGAAGGTACATGGGGGGAAGGGGGAGGAGGACAGATTATGTCCCCATCATGTTAGAGAGGCTAAACATGGCCTTCACTCATGTCAAGCATCACATGAAATATGCTCGAGACAGGAACAAGCATCATCAAAAAGAAAAGGCAGAAAAGTGCACCTTTGAGGTTGCTGATCTATCGTACTTTTATGACCATTCAGCTCTAACTAAACTGACATCTAAATTTGCTTCTCTGTTATAACCATTTTACAGATTCATTGAGAAATTAACACATGTGCATTTAAAATTACACCCCCTATCTAGTGGAGACACTTGGATAGTACATGCTAAACACCAAGGAGCTGCATGCACACCCACAGTCATGTTGAGATGAACATAGGCAGGACCCCAGACATGTGTGCTGAAAATCAGGTAAGCCCGAGGCTCCTGATGGTCGCATTAGAATACAGACAGAGTTTGCAGCGCCACTAGAATCCATCAGTAAATTGCCAGAAAATGATGTAAGTAATGAACCTGTATTGAATGAAAATGCTAGTATTCAGGTACATGTAGTTCCTTCACCTGATTCAAGTATTGATAGGAATCAGCAACAAGCTGAAGATGAAGCTGCTCAGCCCTCAGGTGCACCAATGACTGGCCATCGTTACAATTCGCGGTCCAGGCCTGAGCAACAGCTTTGGACAAGTTTAAGTATAAGAAAAACCTAGCGCTAAAACAGTCTGACCAGCCCAATAAACGTCATAAAGTTGACCCCACAGGTGTCACCCCTATGGGCATCGGGTATGTGGGAGTTAATTAGGACAGTCTGGAATTGTGAACAGTTTTAGAAGTCTTTATGGGACGTTTGTTGGGGCTTGCCATTGTGACAAGTATACACTAATAATATTGGTACCAAAGATGAGCGTTGTTTAGTTATAAGTAAAAATATTACCTTGGACCATTGTAGCGGTAAATAAACTCACTTATTTGTTTGTTAGGATGCTCAATGCATGAGCATGAGATCAATTGGGCAGTAAGTGGCCACCCTTTGAATGAGATGATAACCTTAAATTAAGGGATTATGATATTCATTCATGGTGCTTGTCCTATATTATGTAGGGAATACACCTGAGGATCAATGAATAATTTAGAGGGATTAAGGTTATATTATTGGCAGGAACAAGAGATGTATAGTTCAATACCGCTGTGGGAGATTTGTGCGCTCCGTCCCAGTGGTTTGAATTGGTGTATAAATTGGCCTCTTTTATATCTTTTTTTAGAATACTGTACGAGTTAAATGTGCAGGTGTAAGTGCCTGACGTAGAGTATAATGAGTCATACTTATGCTTTTATTCTTCTTCCTATTACTGTTGTGTATTTTGCCTTTGACTTTTTCTATTCTTTTTTCCCATTACTTATTTCCTAGTATATCTTTTCTTGCAAATGTTTCATTTCTACCTGATACTACCCCCTTTTTCTTTTCCTCCATCTAGGAAATCATAGCATTTAATGAAGAGAAGATCTTACTTGTGCTACCTGAAACTGTTCAAGATCAGAGCAATCCAGGATTTTATTTATTTTAAATGCCAATATGACACCTTTGGAACTTGTAGTTAATGAGTTTTAACCTTTACCGTTGACTAACAGCCCGATATCCGTCAATTAAACATTCTTTTCAAGGAAGTTGCCCAATTTAAAGCTCTTGCAATGCCACTTAGGACTAGGAGTTATTTAAAACATGTGCCTGAGAGTACACGTAAAAATTGCTGTTCTGGCTAATGGGACTAACGGTTTTATAGAAACTGAGCTGAGCCAGTTCCATACTGAATATGTCAAGGTCCGTGAAGTATGGCGGCCTTTGGGAGTCTTGCGTCTTGCGAAATAATAAAACTCTAAGAACCCAAAAGCCAACTAAAAATTCGGTAAACAAAATCAAACAAACAAACAAACAAAAACACACAAAAAAAAAAAAACAAAAAAACAAAAAAAAAAAAAAAACAAAAGAAGTTTGTTCCCACTTATTGGCTGCTTATTTTCATTTTCGTTCAGAAGTGCAAGTACTGCAGATTTAGGAAAATTGAAGCAAGCAATGGCACAGTTCAGCAGTACTCAGTCCAACATAAAACATGTATTGGATTACAGTGTCACGCTTTTAGATAAGACCAATATGGTCGTTTCTCACAACAGACATGGCGTAAACCATTTGAATAATGCTACAAGCAACCTTGATTTTTTGTGCGTGATTTGTGTTAAAAATTCTTGGGCATGCAGCCAATAGTTTTATTCAATTTTCTCCATTCAAAATTGCATCTCTTGTTTCATTTAGTGTCTTCTAACCTGAATGTATTGGGATCCGGCAATCATGCGTGATGAATTGTATCGGGTCAATCGTGAACAATGTCCCGTATCTCTTATACTTCCAAAACAGTTTGTAATGCTGTTGCGAATATTCAAAAGCAATGTCCCACAGGGTTTTGTGCTACCTAGATCTTAACATAGTGATATTAAATGGTTTTATGCAAGTTTAGCCACAATGCTTATCCCTGAAGGAAGGAAATTTTATGTTGTCCCAGGTATTCCTGCTATGCTAGAAACAAACTCATTATATATAATGATGGCAAACCACAATAATACTAGGACAGGCCCTAATCCTATTATTATAGCCTGTCACCACAACCAGATTTGGTAAAATTTATGCCAAGAATATCTACGTTATCTTAAACTTTTAAATTTTCATGACCCATTTACAGAGTAGGGTTTTTACTAAAAAGAGGTTTACCAAAACCAATACAGTTAGGTTTTTAAGACCAAAATTAAAACGCAGGTACTTAGCTTAGTGGAGGCAACATCAATTAAATCTTGTTTACCAGACACTGAACGGATCATGAATACGGATAACACACACACACACACACACACACACACATACATAAATATATATATATATATATATATATATATATATATATATATATATATATATATATATATATATATATATATATATATATATATATATATATATATATATATATACTACATTGCTCTATTAGTAGCCAATGAACTGTCTCTATTCGTACCACGTGCCTGCCCTGTAAATGTTATATTGGATCGTTATATTGGACAGCTCGAGGGAATCCCCGTGCGCGCGTGACTTCATAACGCAAATGACGTTCATTGGGCCTTTTCCGTAGCTTCAGGCAAAATGTGTAGAATGTCAATGGGAAATAAATTTTGTGATTTAACTTTAGACTGTTTCAGACTTCTATATTTATACAAGGAAAACCATACAAATTGCAGAATATAACAGATGTTGGATGGCAGGTCGTTCAATATGAAGTTTACGGGACTCTGAAACGTTATATTGGGTTCGGCTTTGCCTCACCCAATATAACGTTTCATCGTCCCGTAAACTTCATATTGGACTCCCTGCCATCCAATATCTGTATAATATATATATATATATATATATATATATATATATATATATATATATATATATATATATATACATATATATATATATATATATGTGTGTGTGTGTGTGTGTGTGTGTGTGTATGTGTGTGTGTGTGGTGTATGGGCAATTAAACTCTGCCCACAGGAATGATATGATGGAATAGGGCCGACAGCTGGTTTGCAGGTTTTACCTATTGCCTGCGGCCAATTTAATTCTCAAGCCAGGCCGTGGCCAGTATATATTTAATATAGCGTATCACAATTCCTTGGCAATTATAGCTCCCCTTAAATTCTGGGCATAATTGCTAACTTGTACGCTACTGAAATCCTCTGGGTGGCACATTGAATTTGAGGCAAACATGGTTTTTAGGGTAATATTGATGTACAATTACCGTAAATCAAGAAGATATAACGCTGTAGGCCTGGTGAAGCATTTCACTTCATTCTGTTGGACATACCCAGATATTATCATGAGGTTTTGAATTCTTCAATCCCACGAATTTAAGATAAGATTTTAGCACCCAAAATCTCAGCATTCATCAAAAATCACATCAATTGCTTGTTTTATTAATTCATTACTTTCCATATTGTGACTTTTGCATGCCTGGTCTCCTCTGTGTAGAGTAAAAACTACTTTACGAGTTTGGAGAATGTCTCGGCCTCGACCCTTGCCGCTGAGGGTATCAAACATGTGAATTCGCCTCTAATTCAAACTGAAATTCCAAATGCCTTATCCTTGTTTGTATTCACAAAATTGGCTACTTGGACTGCTCTCGTAGTCGAACGACACAAACTTCAACAACGTTTTCAATTAAAAGAATAAAATGACAACACACGGATGCATAGTTACTCTAACAGATCACAATTGAACACCCTTTTGACATAATGCTATTGCTTTTACGGGCATTCAAGGGGGTCTAATGAATGGTTATGATTGTTTTCCTAGGCTATGAGAGAAATGTTTATGCAAAAGCACAATGTTTTTCAATTAAGGAGTGCAGCCAACCCAAGAATACAGTTTGATTGTTCTTTCTTCGGTGCACGCACGGGGTCAGGTTGATTTGTAACACGCCTGCGTGCGTTCGGTTTTCAAGGCAGTCATTCTGTGTCGATTGCTTTGCGTTACCTGTTCTGTTTGGTTTCTGTGCAGGAAAGGGATATGAATATTTTTATATTCCTTTTCTCAGAGGAAGATTAGATTTGCATTTTGATAGTCTACGTATATTTATGCATTTGCAATTTCACATTAATTCTTCAGATATTGCAATAAAAAGCAAGAACTTGTTCAATAGTAAACACATTTATACATTTGATGATATTTTAAGATCACGCGTTCTTTACATTTGCTTGAGGTGCCTTAACAATATATAAGGTAAATGCCAGGGGTCACCATCATATAAAAGTCATATCCATGAATTTAAAACCACGACACATGTTTGATGGTTTCCCGCTGATGACCTGTTTATAAATTCATTTGACTGCTGAAGCCATTGACTTTCTAAAGTTTGACTCGAAGGTGATATGTTATTATTCACTCACTGTGGCACTGTACATGGAGGAGTAGTTCAAGGGCAAAAGTTGAAGCGGTACGTTTGTCACGGAAACAACCGAAAATTATCATCTTGTGAATTTACGATAAATGGTAATTAAAGTCATCCGGAATTAATGCGTCGATATGTAATTTTTGCTTCTTTGTTAAGACCTGCGTGAACCCTTCATTGAATTTATCATAGTTTTCAATAAGGTCATTGGAGTGGCCTGTATATAATATTTCCGATTTTTACATATTACCTCTACAAACAAACCTTCGTAAATGCCCCATTTTTGGTAAACTATCTAGTAGGTAATAATCGTAGCAGTCTTCAATGTACATTGGTAGACCACTTCGTGTGGAACAATATTTTCCTTGCAAAATGAAAGTACAGTTATCCAATAGCAAAAGCGGTGAATGAGTATTTTGTTTTCAATTTTGGCATTTAGAAATTCACAATTAAAGCTGATGACCTGTCTTAGCTTTTGAACAAGGAAACGTGACCCTATGCCAAAGTATGTTAAGGTCCAGGGGCAACATTCGGATGCTATAAACAATATAAATAGAGAATTGTCAGTTGCAGAACCAAATGGATACCACTCTTAATACTAACCCAAATGACTTTTACTCGTTCATGAATACAGTATTTCGCCCGCATTAGAAAATTGTTTGCTAATGACGAGGGTTGAATGTAATAAACAGGAACATACTTAGTCTCCATGGGTAATTTATGGATATATATGTTCCATGTTCATGCCAGATTAGTTATGTAACCAACGGAAACAAACGCAACGTGGAAGTGAAGAGTACGACATCCATTTATGAAACTTTGATAGATACAAGTTTGTAAAAAAACAGGACTTCTATTAGGGTTTTTTTAACAGATATAACTAAACAGGACTTCTATTAGGCTTGTTTTAACAGATATAACTAGACATACCTTCAACACAAATCGTTGACAGAAGGGTCCGTCATGTAATTAGGCTGCAGTTGGCTCAAATTAGGTAAAGGTGGCACCAAAATCTAATCAGTCCATCTTGCCAAGTGAGATAAGCATATTGACAAATTTTATCAAAATACATCAAGGCATTCTGTAAATATTGCAATAAGGAGAACATCCGGACGGACGGACGGAAATCCGGATAGACATCGGGACAAACCGAAAAAATAAAGGGTCCCCTATGCGACGGACTCTTCAAAATTGTATCAAGAAAACATCGTTAACTATAAATGACATTCTGAGTGGACAAAAGTGTTTCCTGACTCCTTTATCATCAATAATGAATATGTTACCGATGAGACCACAACAGTTAAAAAGTGAAGATAATTTAAACTGAGGTGTCCGAGCCTATCATTGTTATAAATCAATCCTTTTCGACAGATATTTCCTCCGAATTTATTAAAATAGCAAAATTTTCACCCATTCATAAAAAGGGTGAGGCTTTTTTACTAGAAAATTACAGACCCAGTTCTTTAATTCCAGTTGTATCCAAAATTTCTAATCAAGTTTATGGGTACTTCAAAATTCATAATCTATTGTATTCCAGTCAAAACGGCTCTAGAAATTAACATTCAATCGGACTTGCAGATATAGCGCTTACAGACAGAATAATTCCAGGCATGGACAAATGAGAGATACCCCTGAATATTGACATGGGTTTGTCTAATGCTTTTCATACTTAAAATGATGACATTCGTCGTCAGACATTAATTTCAATGGCGTTGAAGGACTGGCCTCAGGCCAATTTAACAGTTACTTTAACAGTTACTTGAAAAATTAGTACCAGTACGTGGTTTGGGATGAATTCAAATCTGATTTAATAAATATTCACACAGGTGTACCAAAAAGGTTCTAACTTCAGCCCTCTGCTATTCCTGATTGATATAAATGATATCAATTTTGCCTTTCCGAATTTTTCATGTATTATATATGCCTATGACACAGCCTTGTCTATAAAATTAAAACTATCTTGTTATTCATTTGGCTCTAACTAAGAAGTCTCCTAGCCCATAAGTGTGGAATTAGGCAAGGTAAATACATGGTTAGAATTGAATAAGTTGTCTTTTAATATTAAGAAAACCAAATTTAGGGTCCTTTACCAGCCTCAAAGCACGATTACTATTCTAACTTATGATAAATAATAACACTGTGATTGAATGTGTCAATGAACTCAACTTCCTAGCTCTAGTGTTGAATAAGAAAGTTGGAACAATCACATGCAAAAGACCGCATCTAAAATGTTTTCAGATTAGCGGTATTAGGAATGAGCTAAAATATTTTTTTCCTGAAATGCACTATTGCAGGCTATTCATTTGACAGTGCCAGTTTGAGAATATGTTCTCCATCTAAATGATCGAATTTGTACATGCTAATGTTTGAGTCTCAATCCCAAATTGGACTGCGAGGAAATGTTATTACAACCAATACTCTACATGTTCTCATTATTACCGAAACCTGGCTGAACAGTACATGTCTTGATAAAGAAGAGCCCGTTCCTGGTTTTAAATATAAACGACTTGGTCGGTCACAGAAAAGGGGCAATGGAGTTGCTATCTACATTAGTGACTATTTTTCTTATGACCATATGTTGGTTCGGAGGACTTTGTGACAGATCCTGCACTTGTTGCATGTTATCGTCTGAGACCTTGTGGCTCAACTTTACAATACCTCTGACACGTCCTCTGTTCATTTGTGGACATATATAGACCCCCCGGTAGTTGCATTTCCTGCACTTTCCAAGAACTGCAATCCGAATCAACTTTGTGTGTATTGATGGGTGTCAACTGTTGGTCATTGGTGGCATGAATATTGGTTACTGCTCAGCCAGTCATCGCACACGTAATCGTATATTTTTTTTGAGTAATCAAGACAACTTAGCAAGCTCATTAAGAAATGCACCAGGATTAGCCAGCATTCATCCTCAGCTATTAACCATATCTATACAAATCGACCTGGTGTGTCTATGAGTTCGGGTGTTACCTAGTGAGGTCGCAGTAATCATAGTTTTATATTTGTGCCTAGAAAAGGTATTAGACCCAAAGGCACTATCACAATTAGTAGAGCACGCACTTACAAAAACTCCAACCCTCTTAATTTCGTGTCAGATTCAGAAAACGCCGACTCGAATAATACCATAAACACAAGAGGGAACCCCGTCTTCTTGGGACAACCTCAACCTTTTTTTTTACCTGTCCTTGACTCTCAAGCTCCATTTGTTAACATCAAATTTCAAGAGTGCTCCAAACCTACGTTTATTTGAGTTGTGGTGCCATCTCTCAATAAACATGCCGTTGTTTTATTGTTTTTCCAATTTTGGGTTCTGTCCGCTACTTGTGTTGTCCGACGTATTTTTGTACTTATTGACAGTTCCATATTTTATATCTTGCTTGATTAATCCCGTTATTATTATACAATTCATATGTTGTTCATCATGACTCACTCTCTATTGATCTCGTTTTGTGATCCGGGTCCTGATTGGAGATCGATGCTGCAGCACTGAGCCAGTAGCCCTACTAAAAGAACATATATATATAGATAGATAGATAGATAGATAGATAGATAGATAGATAGATAGATAGATAGATAGATAGATAGATAGATAGATAGATAGATAGATAGATAGATAGATAGATAGATAGATAGATAGATAGATAGATAGATAGATAGATAGATAGATAGATAGATAGATAGATAGATAGATAGATAGATAGATAGATAGATAGATAGATAGATAGATAGATAGATAGATAGATAGATAGATAGATAGATAGATAGATAGATAGATAGATAGATAGATAGATAGATAGATTGATTAAAATGTCTTAATACGGCGAGCCAGACGAACAAATATTTGGAAAATATGTTAGATTGTTCACTCTGTAAGACCAGCTATTCAAGATGGGTGTTTACTATTTTGACTATTGATCCTATTTGCATTTTCGTTGAGAAAATTTGGGCGTTTTGCATGTGACCTTGGTATTTGCCAACTTATTTGAAAGTCAGTATTACTTCGAGGCCTCTTTACTAGAGGATTCAACTACATTTCAGGTTCATGTCAGCCGAAGTGATTAGATTGTTAGACTCTGTGACGCTTTATACTGGGCAATTATCTGGGTCTGCTGTTGAAGGAATAGAACACATACACGCATCTAGAGGGCTGATGACCTGTTAATTAGAACCACCAGTCTCATCTATCTCTGCTAGAAGTGTCTTTCTAGGAAATTAAAGTCCAAAGAGACCTTCCAAATGCCAGTATCTCTTGTACTCAGCACAACGAAAATTTTCTTTATTCACAGTTTATTTACAATTATTGGTTTTGCAGCATCATTGAAGTTAGAGCGCACCAAGCAAGAGGTAACCAGTTCCAAGGCAACTGTCATGCCAGGATCTTATAAACTACACTGGCTGTATGCTTAAGGCATATTTGCCAAAATGGCGGTGTCATGATACATTGGTACACGCAACCGATTCTCAAATATGTAGATTTTCTGCACTCTGCATCAAAGGCTCCTTATTTAAGTACTGTGTAAATCATAATAACTTCATTGTACAAATCGTCATTAATGTTTTGTGAAAGATCGTTTCACTTCAATGAAAAGTAAAACCGGTGTGGTACTTATAACGCTCTTCATTTTATTGCATACAACGCACATTTATGAAAGTATAAGCCCCGAAGAATCATTACGACAACCCCGGCCTGCAGACATTCCTGTGGTCGCAGATACCGGCGCACTTGCTGTCCACAGCATAGCATTAACTACAAGCCATGTAAAGTATACAACTAGTAACTTATGCAAAACAACTTCAATCTACTACAACATGACTCATGAACGCCTTGCGCGGATATGAATCAATACTCTACATGTGAAAATATATACATCTGCACAAAGAAATATACCTATATATTAAACTTCATGTTTTATACATGAACAATCATTTTCTAATCGAATACACTTATCCCATCATACATAATACATAAAATCAATCTAATCCAAGAACAGCATAACATATGCAAACCGGCCATCGATACAAACAGACACAAGTTCACTTGAATCAGGATCAGCATTTGTAATGAGCTCGGCTAAATACTCTCCTCTAAATGATTAGTTTGACCCACAAAAACAGCTGATCACTAAATAACAGGAACACACGCTATCGTCTGCCCAAATTATCCATTGCAAATCTATTATCAGTGACGCTAGTAGTAGGCAAAGTTATCAATATAAATATCAAATCTTAATCAATGTCCCGAACTACATATAATAATCCCCTTTATTCAATGTGTATGCCCTTATTTAACAAGAAAACATGTAAAGCACACTGACGGGGATAAAACACATCTAGCTAGAACGAGGCCCATGTGCAAGACTGGCAACGGAAGGACTGTAATAACACAATGAAAAGGTGGGCTAACAGGCAAGCATAATTCAAGTAAAGACGGGAAAACTATCAAGAAACTACACATACAAATCGACTTCAACTAACATAAATAAATAATCAATGAAAAAACCCCAACTGGCATAATGAGAGCCAAACAGACATAGGTTAAAACAATTAGAAGCATGCACTTCGAACCCGAGATGAAACAGTGAAATTCTGAGGCTGTTATTACCTAATACAGGTGCGAAAAGGGACCGTAATTAGCTGGCAAAACCTCTTACACCACCAACACTAGTCCATGTAAAATACGGACCTAGGGGCACTTAAGGAATAGGCTCAATAATAACAAAACTCGAAATGTCTTGGACTCTCACAAAAATTAACGACAACAAGAGACATAGAAAGCGATCAAATAGCGTGGCCAACGGAGAAAAGACGTGAACAAACGGACATACAAGAAAACAAGACGCAACGAACATACGAAACCCAGCGACAAGCTCTGAGAAATCAGATACCCGCCATAACATTTTCCACTCCCCCATCCGGACTATTTAAAAATCCAGGAAACGACCATGCATAATTGCTATCCGATACACGATAGAATGCATGACTCGAAACAGGAAAATATATTAGGCAGCATGCAAGCCCCACTTGAAATTTACTGGAAAACAAGGGTACTGTAGGATAAGTCATTTCAAAATAAACAAACACAAATATGCGAACATGCTGAGTGAGAGTTATAAATCTTTATTTGGGCAGCTGCAGCAAGCCAAATGTATAAGCTCTTGAGACCCTATCCAGATTTACTTCGGTGACCGAGGAAGGATAACCACGCAAAGGGCAGGAAAACCCCCTCATACCTATCGCCACTGACAGCATAGTCATTGAAATGACACAGGGCCGAAAACCGACTCGAACAAACCTCAAAAAACACCAGCAGCTAGAACTATATAAAATGCATGATATACATGGATATTTCCAAATTTATTTTTTAAAATTTTTTTGGGGGGAGGGGGGGGGGGGCAATCAAAAACTTAATTTTATAACCGAAAAAAGTTTAAACTAATCAAGTGAACCTCTTTATTGAATGTAGATAACCAAATAAATATTCCGCACCTCACATATCTGCCTGTAAGCGCACAATCTGAGTAATTGGGCAGTGCAATTCTGTAACTGTCGTCTTCAAAAGTACGTACCAGACTTTGCCATCACGCCCAGTAAAAACTTGCTTGCAATTTGCAGGCAGTCACAGATTGTGAGACAAAAATCATGGTCAATTCAGCAAATTTGAGGTTCTCAGCTTCCACATTTTATTTTGATTTAGCATTCAAAGACGTTACCTATATTTAGTCCAGCTAGAACAGAACAAATTAGAGAAATGCTATACGCATTTTCGGCCACTACAAAAAGCACCTCAAGCCGAAGAAGCACCTGGAAGAATATCTGAAAAGTGGCGAGATATGAGCAATGACTTCGGAGTGGGAGGTGTCAAGTCATTTGGATCCGAAACGAGCTTAGTCAATGGTGTATACCACTGAAGATCAATTCAACCTGACAGAATATAGACGGCCGAATTTCGTCTGGTATGTGGAACGTTTTAGGGAGAATAGCTCTAAAAACTCTTTCTAAAAGTTCAATTAGCTGTACCCATGTTCTGCCAAAATGCGAAGTCTTTGGTGGAATAAAACCCATTCTATAGAGTGCACCGAAGCATAGGCTTTGAGTGTGTTCTTGGAGTGGCATATAGATGCCTTACACAACTGTTCTCTTAAACAAAATGTTGGTCCAGTCACCAAAGTGATCCTCGGCGTACTGTAAAACGGTGAAATGCACCCGAGAAAAATTCAGCATCCAAGGATTGTAACATCTCTATATGAACTGCACTGGAAGACAAACAAGTAAAAGTGCATCCATAGCGCTTCATTTGTCCTTGTTACATGGTTACGTAAGGGCCAAAACAGTCGAACCCAACAAATGAAAACGAGGTCAAGTTGGGTTGAATATGTTTCGAAGGCAAGTTTGCCACGATTTGGCACGCAGGTCTGGCATATATTTACTTGCATGCTGTGCATTTGCCAAGCACACGTCGAAGTAAACGTCGTGCTTCAGTGTTCCAAAAATTTGCTGCTTACCAGACACTGACACCGAACATGCCATATGACATGCAAATGTCGTACGATTGCCTTGGAAACAAGATATGAATGCAGCAACAAAACAGGATGCCGACTGGTTTCTCCCCCTACCCTGAGGACATTATTTTCATCTAAGCACGGACGCAAAGATGGTAAATGGTAGTAGATCTGGAGAAGGCCTTCTATCACTTAGCTCAGCTAGTTCGCGAGCATATGCCTGTTTTGGGGATGATCTGATTATGATAACACAGGCGGTACAAACACCGATGCTTTTAAAGAGTGCCCAGTGAATACATGGCCTTAGATTTGAGCAAAGCGAATCTGCTTATTCAAGCAAGGCGTCTGACAATCTTAATCCAAGTGGAATACTGATCACAAACTCGCTGAATCCAGCATTTGTTCAAAACATGAAGATGATGTCTAATCAAAACTTTCACCTCTTGATCATTCTCTGGGATACAAAAAGATGTAGCTTCATTCCTACGCCAAATAGTGAGTGCTGGATTAACAATTGGGGAACATTACACCAAAAACACAAAGCACCCTCGTGTTTGATGGAACTAGATTTAGTAACTAGGTACGCAGGAATATTCTTACCTGTAGAAATATGCCGCCGAATACTTGAATCAATAATAGCACAAATATGGCCATCCCTATTCTCCACAACTCATGTCAAACGGGAAGTGGGATGATGGGCCATTTGTGTCCCTCGTTTTAAACCTTTCTGTGTAGGAGCCAGTGGCCCTAAGTCTAAACCCATTTCATTGGCACGAATGATTGACTGCACAGATGAATGCACAATACCTCATTGCAGATAAGGCCCTATGTGGGCCATTGTACTACAAATGCCCATGCTTCACCCTCTCTACCCCCACCGCTCCCCTTATTTGCACGAATACTTAACCGTTTTAACTGTATGAAGATTACGAGCGCCAGTGGTTTCGGTAATCTTTACCCCTGACTTACATGTCATATACGATTTATTTAATAATAATACTGGAAGTGTCAATGGGTATGCTTACTTTTTAGATTGGTCTAGATTATCTTGGAATTTCAGTAGGATTTGGAGATAAAAAGAGAAGAACGCACACACACACTATCCATAGCTTGCAAATACAATCTTGATATTTTACAAATCAGTAGATAAGACGTTCCAAAAAATCAAAACCAGACTCTTATCATCCTCCTCGGATGAAGAAATATTAAGTTATTAGTGAGTCATGTTTCAGCCAAGTTTTCACGGAGTTCGTAGAATTAAAGATGTCCAAGAATATCGTGTAGGGGTGACCTTAACCTCCCTCCCAATTCAACCCCCCGCGCCAAATGGTAAAGAATAAATAGAGAGATAAACGGATGGATTGATGGACTAATATATGGATAAATAGAAAAATCAGTGAATGAATGAATGAATGAATGAATGAATGAATGAATGAATGAATGAATGAATGAATGGACATATAGAACGCACAAAATGCGTTTATACTTGTGTTGCCCAAATGGCTACCAGGGGAATGAAAATGATCGCAAATGCCAAGAAAGCGGGAAGCACGCCTTTTGACGTCCTATTATGTCGAACATTATTAAGGGACTTTATCAGTATATGATTGTTGCCCAGAGCAATGGGGAGGCGGGGGGTCTACAACACGTTAACGCACTTTTGGGTAATGGAAATTTTGAAGGTCAGTTTGAGGACATTTACTTGAACGAAAAAAAGGCACAAATAACATAATTACAAATTTAGGCTCGTTATTCTTGTTCAGAAACCAGCAGTTTATTTAGGTTTTATAAAACTTGTAACTAATTATTTGAAATCTTCATCATCATTCGGACAGGCGACAGTGATAGGTTTGGACGTTTAACCGAATTTGCTGAAAAAAAAAATTACGAGCTGTTAATGAGTTGGGAGTAAGAATTTTACATAGGCTGTTGACACGGTAGCAGTGGAACGGCTTAGCCTCTTGGTACAGTTTGTAGAATGTGTAACCGATGTTCGCACAAATGAAAGTGCCAGGAACTTCCTACGGCAGCTAAGTAGCTCATACTTACAGTCAATAAAAAGCATTGGAATTTGTCTTTATATATATATATGTATGTATGTGTGTGTGTGTGTGTGTGTGTGTGTGTGTGTGTGTGTGTGTGTGTGTTCAGCACATACAGCTTTGTCTAAATCTGACATTAGAAGTCCTGAGCGACACTGTGAACAATTCACGCAATTTCACATACATACTGCAACTAACACGACTTGCATAATTTCACCCAGGGTAACAACTTGTCATTGGCTTTCGTCTGTAATGTGATTTACAACATGTACAAGAATGGCTTCTGTTTCAAATATAAAGGCTGTCTAAAAAAAGCGCACTACCGACACTTCTACATGGTGTGGTGTCACGGTTAACAGGCGCGGATTGCTCCCATTCTTTTTAAATAATAAAGGCTGAGCATTTGTTTTCATATCTGGCACGTCAAATAGGTTGTGTTCATGCCACCATCAGCACTGGTTGCTCGTCATTTGGACCTAGGATCCATATATGGCAGGTCAAATCTAGGGCCTGAAACAGTTACCGTAATGGCAAAAAAAGAAATAAAAAAGATCAGCAGATACGCCTACTCCATCTGTGAGACAGATTTGAAACAGCAAGCCAAACCGCCCGAGACACCACGATGTCGTTCATGTGACTAAAGACCCATGTACAGAGTAAGGAAAAAGAGAAGGTGTTTCCATCACCATGGCTTTAGCAGTTGATTAGGTAGTTTTTCCTGAGTGTATTTGCTTCACGACTCTAAACATATCTGTCCTTTTGACTGTAAGAGTCGTTGCTTCTAATAAAGTTGGTTTTAAACACTTACAATCATCCAGCTCTAGCACAAATAAAGTTTATCTGTAGAAAGATCAACTCGACCCGTTTTGCCAGCCGGAAGTTCACTTCGTACACTGTGCTGACGAAAATGCTTAAATTTGATTGGCTAATAAATATTTGTTTTGCTGCCCTGCCTGACATGTGTTCTGTGGATATCTTGGAGATCATTTAGTCACAATACTTTTGACCTATCCAATGCAACTAAACGTGTGCTGCCATAACTGCCATGAGTAGCAACACCTCCTCTCAGCTACTTCCAGTTTACTTGAAACTATGGTATCCATATATGTCGCACTACATAAAACAAATCCACATTTATCGCAAAACAAACATTAAAAACCATCAGATACAGAGCATATTTTCTTCTATTTCTTGCTTGGTGTGTGTTAAATGTAATCCAATTTATATTTTAGGGTTAGCGACTTTTCAATTGATTTAGCTAACCAGCACTAGGGAAATAACAATGACACTGGAAGTACCTTCTCCCTTTTCGCCCTAACTATGTGGGCCATAAAGCAAATGGGGAACACATCAAAGAGAAAAGATGTAATACCTACTAAGTAGTCCTACAGAGAGGCGATCTAAAACATATGCAAACTCAAATTTTAAAGTTTGGTGACCAGCATTTTACACGAATAAAAATGTCACAAAACACAAGATAATTTATTCTTTAAAATTAAGAGCTCAATACCTTTTTAATCAATGAAATACGAATCAACACTTGGAAGCTAGCTTTACACGGATGTTTACATTGTGCTCCTCCACGGGATATATCCTCAGCATATAGTTTTTACCTGGCCTATCAGATTGTACACCTACATAACCAGCAATGCATCAATTGTGTACTGTAAGAAACCTTATTCAGCTATCTTTATTTAAAAAAAAAAAAAGGGGGGGGGGGAAATACTACTGCACGCTGAAACAACCATACCTTCCTAATGACGGACTTCGTTGGGATGTCCAACCAGCCGAAAACAACGGTGGTCTATTACCGTGTATGGTCCTGCCAATATGCCCACTGGAACCAGGGGGGGTAGAGCAGTCCTGTTCTTAAATGAATCCCACTTTTCCTATGTAAGACCTTTCAGCCGGCAACCTGTATGGCGCAAATGTGGAGCTGGGTATGCCAAATACTGCGAGGGTCAAATCAACATCATGGCTTGGGCTGGTATACTCATATGTTACAGAAACCCTTTCATGATGGTGGATGGCAACTTGACTGCTCAATTCACGATTTCTGTCAAAATTCAGATACTAGATGCTGACAAAGTTGATTTTTTATAAATTCTGAAAAATATGCCATTTTTTTCCAGAGACAGTGACAGGTGATCGCTATTTTTGTAGAATTGTGCGGAAAAGATACCGACAATCTTGTCCAACATGAAGTAGAACTAGAAGCGTTTCAAGACAGCGCCTAGGATTGGGACGCTATAGCGAGGGTGTCAACATCTACACACCCAGTCGGGCCTATATGCGTGTTTCTGGGTCAATCTAGTCTTAGGGGCACTTTCCAAGGCCTCAGTTTGACATCGGGAGAGCCCACGTGACCATACACAAGCAATGTGGCAGAGGCACCGTAAACATTACAGAAGTCGGGAAGTTAAACAGGCTGCGTTACTAATTAGTAAGGAGGCCTGTAGGAAACATCATGCCGGAATATTTCTTCTGTAGCTATAACCTCTGTAGACTTTTGTTCTGACTTGAACAAGTGGTGACCTGGCAAGATCCCAGAAAACCCGTAGGACTGGATTGATCCAGAAACACGCATGCGGGTACGTCTGATATTGTTGTCTCAAGTGTTAGGCGATTGATTAACGTTTTGTGAGCAAAAAAGATGTACTGCAAGCACTGAAGTATTTGCTTAGTTTTACCTTGAAAAGAGGTATACTGGAGGTCACTTAATATCATTTTCGGAATGCTGCCAAAATGAAATAAAATACAGTTTTTGCTGAATCACTGAAATAAGTACTTGTTAGTTCTGTGATTAGGAAGTATAGTTAACATGTTGAAGATCAGAACACAGATAAATGTGTGTATTTATGCTTTTATAGATTAGATTCAGTGATAGATTTTTTTTTATTTATCAATGACTCACACAGATAGGGATCGCTATCCACTCAGTGTCACATGTTTCTTTTTCACACGTGTCTGTCATCCCTGATTGGGTTATCATCCGAAGTTCGCTTGGAATCCTTTACAGTGAAACCTCTCTTGTAAGCCCACCCAAGGGGATGACCAAATTGTGGTGACTCAAGACAGGTGGGCTCTCATAGGAGGTATAAATAACAAGAAAGTTACTAGCAAAGTATGTTGAAAACATGGACTTTTGAGGGAGGTGGTCCCTCAAGACAGGGGCCAATGTATTCGTGTAGGTGTGTGTGGGATGGGTGGGGTGGGAGGGTAATGGGTGGTTGTATTGAGTTATGGTGTAATGAAGCGGATTTATGAAACTTACACCTACAGATGTGCAGACATGCGAATATTTTTTTGTTTTGTTTTGCTTTGTTTTTGTTTGTTTGTTTTTTTTGGGGGGGGTCTTTTGCTTTTTTTTATTTTTTCTCCTTTGTTCTTGTTTTCCTTGTGAAAGGTCACTTGCCGGACAACAGCAGTTTTGCTGGTATTTATCTGTTGGTGTGCCGTGAATTATGTTATGATGCCTGGTACGCAGAAAAATAAAGTTTTCTCAATTAAATTATAAAATTAACACTCACAAAAATCCTATCAACCCCGTCAGCATAATTGCATCTCTTTACCAGTGCCGTCGACCCTTAGAGCCAGGTGCCTATGTAAGCCAATCAGATTGCGTGATATGGGTCGCGTGACCCACATCCCCATTAACTTTTGCATCATAAACTTCACTGCTCATTTTGGCTGCAAATCAAGTACCTATTTGCTTGTATGGATCTTTTATGAATGTCAGCATTTATGGTATGTAGCTTTAAAGATTGCATGCAGGCACTAAACAGGTGATGATTACAGCAAAAATGTTGGGCCCAAACACAAGGTAGGAGTAAATTGAACCCATGGAAGCCTGTCTGCAGCGTGATGTTCTTTCAGGATGGAAACATGACGGTGACTGGGGATTCAGTTGTACTTCTGGATTCAAATTCCCACCACAAATATGCATCACAGGGCCATGAATCCCAGGTCAAACTCGAATTTCTCGAATTGAACTTAGTTTACACAAGTAACTCTCTTGTATTTGTCAGACGTATTTGTGACTCATGTTTTAAAACGTGTCACCACAGCAAGCTGGAACATACATTGTCTCTCAGAAAAGCGAATTACATAATGTTGCCTTTCGTGTTATCCCTGTGGTTCTGCAAAATAAAGGTCAAATCTTAACAAAAAGTGCCCTGTTGGACGAATATTCTACCAGTAGTTACTTAAACACAAATGTGGCATCAGAGTTCCGATTCGATGGAACCATTTCTCAATTCAATGCATCCATTTTTTTTTTAGAAAAGTAAATATATTAGACACAATTAAAGTTTCTGTTCCTCTAATGCACATGGATGGTCAGACACATGCAAACGTAAATGCTTTCAAGGTAAATTATGTTACTGATGACATGCCATTCATCAATTGGAAAAAGGCGTGAAATAATATGGCCGCATCTGAGTCGAACGATTTTTCCAATATTTCGGGAAAAACGTCCACTCGTCGACAAACTTATTGGTATTAACGTACCTGAGCTGCATCGTTCAATGGGGGGAATCCTAGCCACCAGGTGAAACCCATCGCTCGTATCACTCCCCTATGTTGCACTTCCGTCGGTACAATATCTTCGTGCTGTGTGCGCCGAATTGCAACAAAGTTCACAGTATGCTAGACCATATTTTGTTCAATCGTTAGCTGAGAATGAAATAATTTTATTGACAAAAATATGGGAAATTGAGTCAATCGTAGTAATACATTACAAGGAAGAGCTGTGAACCCCCTTTGGAAGTGAATTGGTGGAAATGACCAACAACTTACGCACATTCGTTGGTGGACGATATCAAGTTGGCATCCCATGGAAATAAAATAAGTCAAATGTATAGAATAGCAGGGACACTGCCAGATCACAAACACTTAACTTAGGACAATCACTTAAACGCACACCCTACATGGGCAGCAAGTACAAGAGAATAATGAAAGATCATGAAACTAAAGGTTAATAGCATTTTTTTTTTTTTTTTTTTTGCCAGCGCCAACGACACCAGTAAAAGTGTCGTGGCATCTTCCTGACTTTTCTGTACCACATAGTGACAAAGCCACAACTGCAAAGTTTGAAGGAAAATCACTGAATGATTGCATTTATCCAGTCCCAACGCTGCAGCGAGAATTGCTGGATGTATTTATGCAATTCAGGCGCTACCCAAGAGCTCTCGCAGCTGACATCACTGAAATGTTTCTACAGATAAATCTGGCGCCGGAAGACGAATGGTATCATAGGTTTCTATGGAGGGACTTAGATGAAACAGCGGCAATCGAAGTATATGCATACCAGTGTTTGATATTTAGAAATACAAATTCAACATACCTTCCCAATATATAATGCATGCTAATGCTACATCGCTACAGGATCAGTTTCCTCTTGCAGTTGAGTCAATGTTGGATTCCATGTTTATGGACGAGTTATTGGACAGTCACCAAATGCAGACGTCGGCAATTAGAATGAGAAAACAAATCGGTGATCTCTTAAAAATGGGAGGATTTTTTTAATCAGAATGTGGCTATCTAACGCTCAGGAAGTTCTGCGGGACATCCCACGTGAATACTGTGCTGGCAATTGGACAATGGAAAACGAACATTTGCAATCTCAAATGAAAAATAAAATAAAAACAACTGCGGATGATAAGGAATGCTGACAGTGTTTACTTTGCTTTCCATGTCGAGTGGCAGAAGTGTTTAACATGTCAACCAGGAAATAAACTTGCAATTCAACCCACCACATTCTCCTAATTTTGGTGGTGTTATCGAGGTATTTAGTCAAATCTGCAAAGGGTGTTATGAATAGGCAATATATCAGGCGAGAAATTACTTACTGCAATGATAAAAGTGGAAGGTCATTTATATGCACGTACATTGTGTAATAAAGGAGACGACGCCAATGTGACCCAGTCTTGAACCCGAATCACTTCATAACCAACCACGTAGGGGGTCAGCTGGCTCCTGAGACAGTGATTACTACTTCATTCGATCCGCGAAGAGATGATGGAGACTGCAAGACTTAGTTCACCAGTTTTGGCATCTGTGGTTGCGAGACTTTCTCCCTCACTTGAACAGCAGAAGTTTGTGGAACCCTTACACGCAGACATGGGAGTCGAGGACATTGCGATTGTCATTGATCATCTTGGCACGAGGAGTATGACCAGTAGAAAGAATGGCTAAAGTTTATCAAGGATCACACGGACATGGCCTAGTTGCAGATAGGGTCGGTGGTGTTCATATGTCTTGGCCTTACGTAAAAGAAATTCATACATTATTGACGGATGTTGGTTTAGATAATATGATATAAAACCGAAA
This sequence comes from Hermodice carunculata, assembly GCA_964020975.1. Lineage (NCBI taxonomy): Eukaryota > Metazoa > Annelida > Polychaeta > Eunicida > Amphinomidae > Hermodice > Hermodice carunculata. The sequence continues at coordinate 39,315,013 of OZ026621.1, forward strand.
CGGTCTTTGGATCAAATCATTCCATAGACTTTCCCTTGACAATTACGTTCATCTATTCTTTAACGAAGTTATAAATAAGTCGTCTTTATCTTTGTACAGTCTATTAAAGAAATCTTCCTTTCGTGAAGAGTACATGTTTGGCATGAATGATTTCGAATCTACACGTCTTAAATTTCAGGCGCAGTCAGGTTGTTTGAGCTTACAAGAAAATTTATTCAGATACAATGTCGCGCCCTCTGGGGCCTGTAAATTGTGTAATTATGAGGTTGAAAATATTTGTCATTTTTTACTTACTTGCCCAGCATTTAATGAGATACGCATAAAGACTTGGAAAGAACTTGAGGATAAATTAATCATAAGCCATAATTCACAAATTTAGGAACATTTAATAGCTGCCTCCCCTTTAGCAAAGATGTGTCTACTTCTTGGGGACGCAGCACTCGATTATGATGATGTTTATATTAAAAATGTATCTGATGGTGCCTGCAAAAATATCTGAAAGAAGCTTGGTCTTCCCGCAAGTCCATGGTGGACGGGACATAAACGTCTAGTAGTATGAATTCATTATTTGCATATGTCGTGTAAACTGTTTTCTTGAATATGTATGTTTTTAAGATGTGTAACTTGCTGTTTTTAACTTGGACGCATCGCGGGTAAACCCCGGCCCGCCGATGCCCCCGATGTAAAGGGGTAGTTTTATCCAATAAATTGTATTGTATTGTATTGTATTGTATTGTATTGTATTGTATTGGTACCCTGTGCTTAAACTTTGAGCTTGTTTGATCAAATTAAACAATACAATAAATTTTACTGACTTTTCAGTTATTTGACTGAAAGTTTATTCCCAACAATTTCAATGAAACTAATCAACAGGCTATGTAAAAATCTTAGGAACAAAATGAAGCACTCTACTAGCATATTCAACGGCATTCAACGACACCACATTGTCACCAGCCTACCAGATTCCTCCTTGAACAACTGTACGCTGTGGCTCTGTCTTCAGCGGAGAGGTTGGAGGATGATAAGCATCCCGTTGTAACACAGGGACTTTGTATAAACAGCCAATTTTGCGAATGAGGTTGAATAGTCTCGAGCGCCTGTGCTCTGACTCCCCTCATTCAGCAACTCACTTGACCTGTATGTCGGAACAGACTTGCGACGTCAGCTGTAAATCCCTTTCATAAAAAGAGATTTCCTCACGCATGCTCATTGACAATGTAACCATAATTTGACTAGGAGCCGGTAACCGCAAACTCCATTGAAAGTAAAACAAAACACGGAAGCACAATGTTAACAAGCTGAGTGCAATTTATAAAAAGGATGAAAATGCCGACGTACATCGATAGGTTTATGAAATAATAATGATTAAGATCCGCAATTAGTTGGTACCGTGCTGGATACGTTAAGGCTTCATACACGGTGTAAAATCCACACCTGTAGATTATTTTGCTTTAAAAATGAAATTAAAAAGTGGGTTTGTTCTCGCGCAGTAGACACGCTCAGAAGATCACTGTTCTCTCATACAAATAATCACGTCCACACAGTGGGTTGGCTAGATGGTAAAAGCTGTTTATTTTCGCTGTTCTCAACCTATATCTTACAATTCAGTTCCCCTTTCGGCCATGATGTCATTTCCAAGAAACGGTGCCCATAAATATCATTAATTATACATCAAAGCCTCGGACAGTCCAAAAGCAATTAGGTTCTTTGTGTCGTATTATCATAACGGCTCAGAGTGCCACAAAGTCTGGAGTTTGCTTCCCATGTATTTACAGTTAACTTTAAATAGGATGGTAATTAGTGTACCAAAACATTTATGGTACACACCTTCAGGACCCTTGTTTATAATGATACCTTAACGAACGGTTTATCATAACACTGACTGCCTTTACTGCCAGTCCACACAGTTGAGAAAATACCTTAATGTGTTCTTAATGACTTAATGAGCCAGATGTCCAAACATGCATGTACAATGACTTTTCGTTACTCAGCATCTACATTAATCATATACCAAGAAGCCAGAATAAACATGGTCAGCAAGGATGTTATACGTCTCCACTCCTTAACCCTTTAGGCGCTGTCGAGACTTTGAATTAAAAATGAACTATTGCAAGCTAAAACAGAATCAAGATTGAAAGAAAAATACAAAGAGGGTACATTCTTTACAACGGGTAACAACGGACGGTCACATCGACAAAGAGTGATACAGTGCCCCATTCGCTGAACCTAACTTTTATCATCATCATCATCATCATCATCATCATCATAGCTTTGGGCCCAGACATCAAGGTGGGTACAATTTTCTGTCGTTCCTTGTGGCAGATGATCTGGTCAGGTAGGCTGTGCGGTGCGCGCAATGCACCCATAGTGCAGATTTGAGGTGGGTCAGTCAGTGCAAAAACAGGCCGAGGAATGTCTTTGATACAAAGGGTTCAATCTTCTTAAAATTTAAAATATGTAATAGTCATACATCGAAGACCTTGAAAATTTTAACTTTATGTTAATATATCGATTAGTCCAAAGTCGCAAACACGATGCACGACACATTACGTCACTTGGACTCAGCCGCGTAAAAGCAAACATCTCCGGGCCTTGGTGGTCATAAATAACAATTTCTCAGTGTGATACTGTTTGATATACCATTTGGCACATTGTTACATTCTCTCCGGTCAAAATCATCTCCCAATGAATATGAGCATAACATATTACTGCTCAACGTACCTATAAGTGAACCTGCCATGAGATTGAATGCGGAAGCGGAGCGGGGGGGGGGGGGCGATGGGTTTCCATATAGAAGCAAATCCGCATCAAACGTGCTCACGCTAACACACTTCTCAGCCCCCTACCACTGCAATATATACTAAAGCACTGTCCGGATTCCACACATACGCATGTTCGCATCCACGCATTCTAGACATATGTAGATGTGCACACACACATACAGGGACCAAAGCAGTACCATCGCGCGCATTGCGACGCGCGCCCCTGGACCATGTCACGCAGCCGCACACGAACGTGTGCTCACGCACACACCGGAGCCCAGCTAGAAAGAAAAATATCAAGCATATAAAGTACCGGTATGCTTCCTTCTATACTGCGAATTTTTGATAGCAATTGATTTATTTTCAATATATTCACTTCTCGTTGAATAAAGTGTAGGCAGACATGAAATCAATTGCATCTTCTACTGTTCCCAAATTACAAATTTCACAAAATGTTTTCTGCTAGGTTCCTCTAAATCGTAGCTCAGTACATAATACACGTAATTGTGCGAAACAAGAACGCCAATGTTTTAGACAAATGTCACGACAAAGTTTATGGTTTTAAACACGGATTTGTTTCAAATAGTCATGTAAGAAAGTAATTTGGCTTGGAGTTCAAATCATTTTCCACTCATGCAGGTACATTGCCTCAAACAAATACTAAGCAGAATCAATATCACAAATAAATTTATCTTCAAAAGTATAGAATCAATATCACAAAATAATTTTATCTTCACAAGTATCTTTAAAATTGATTATTTAAACTACTTATACCTATCCGCACATTAGCTAGTGCCATTAGGACTATCGAATTTCATGCAATATTATCATAGCGCGTAGAGATCGGGGGCATCACCAAACATTCACATGTAAAATCATGAATGTCAGGAAGCGCATTTCAGAGTGTGCATCTAAAAAAAGGTTAATAGACTTTTATAGTAAATTCTGCCTTGAACATGTGATATTTTGCATCCCCACAATTCTGAAAAAAAAATATCTGTGATAGTTGTGACCCGAGGTTTGCAAAAGTAAATGACCAGGGCGCTTAAACTTGGTTGATTCACCACACAATATTCACCCATAATATCCATCACATGATGAATTATAAATTCCATGCAATTTTGCAATTTGTCATGTAGATCAAGTTTAGAGTCTACCAGCAATTTACTACGCACATATATGAAAATGGTTTAAACACATTATATTGAAAAAAAAAAGCAATTGGGAAGAAGGACAGAGCCCCATGAGAATCCCTCTTGCCAGAGAAAACGCAAGCACAGGACAGACGTAATGCACACCAGTTGCACCGCCACCACACGTTGGGTGTAAGAATCACTCCAGGTGTGGTCACGCAGGGCAAAACAAGGAAAGGATGGACTCCACCACGACGGAACACCGAAAGAGGGGCTTGTAGAATTTACCAACATATGTATCATGTTTATGATTCAACTTCGAAATGTTCACTTTCTTGTATAAAGTGTTACACAAGGAGACATATAAAAATATTATCTTCAAGGCTTTAGTGACAATCACCAAACAAAATTGTATTTTTACAGAGGGATGCACTGACTGTTAACAGACGTATGGAGATTTTTGCATATAATAACATATCGAAAGCAATACGGAGTAATGACATACGCTTTCGGCAGCAGCACTACACGGAAATGCTGGAGACTCGTTAACACTTATATCGAAAAGATGTTCATTCAATTGGCCGTGGCCCATGTGTAGGCTGGAATGTAAAATAGACAGATATCGCTTGCCCACGTTAAGAAGTTTGGGATATTTCGACGAGCATTTCGATGGATTAGAAATTTTCCTTCTAAACTGGCACAAAGTCGGTACATTTCGCACTTCAAGCAGCAGATGATTTCACAATTTATTGTGCAAGGAAAAAAATTAAAACAACATTAACCAGGTTGAAATTAAAAAAAACGTCAGCACGTCTTTTGGTATCAGATTGTCTCCTGCTGTCATGGTGGTAATTTCCGTAGGGTGCTGGAACATTAGGGAGAGCAGTATACAAATAACGGAAAGTTACCTTGTGTACTATCTTATACATCAAAGAAAGTTTCGAGATCTCTCTCCGTCTGGAGAGGGTTTTCCAACCAATTTTTCCATGACTACAAAATGGGGATAGTTCGCGCAGCTCCTGTAGCTACTTGGGGCGCAGCCATTGCAAATCTTCTGGGATCTTTTCGGCAGCCTGAGCACAGCCGTCCCAGACCACACAGTCACATTATGAAATGGAACGAATAAATAAAAAGTAAATAACTTCTAATACGACGCGACCAAGACGAAACTGAAGAGACTGCATTATGTTTATGTGTTCGGAAGCTTTGGCGGCAATTTCTTTAATATGGGCATTCCTCTTGATGTCGGGTTTCAGAGTAACACCTAAACGTCTGAGTCCGGGCACATTTTCTGCAAATGAAATTGGAAAACAAGCCATGAATGGTCAGGAATATTCCTTTTCAGAAGGGCAAGCATAGTATCGGATTTTAAGGCATTGAAGGAAGTGAGTAACTGTTTGGACCAATCGTCCAAAGAGGCAAGATCTTGCTTAAGAACAGTAGCTATAGGCCACAGACTACAGCTATAAATCCTTCTATTTTTCATATTAGCATTTTTCAGTCTAAAAAATCAGCACTTTGGTATTTTAAAATTCCGTGAACGGCATTTAACAGATAAAAATGTCAGAAAAATATGGACGGATTTTTGTCATACAATTCCCAGCTTGTTAATTTGTGATAATTGAAATACGAAACAACACCTACATGTCAGCTTTATACAGCTGTATGAACTGTGCTCTTGCCAGGGTCACATCATTGTCCTTCCCCACCATAAAGTTCCCACCTGGCCTGGAAGACAGAGCACCTATATGGTCACCAATGAAGCAACTCTGCGATGCAGCAAACCTGACTTAGCTAACTTTATTTAAACAGAAGCTACAGCATGCTGAAAACACAGTATTTTCACAATTACGGACTATCTCCGTTGGGATGCGCAACCAGCCAATCACAACTGTAGTCTGTAACCTAATAGACTTATCAAATTTTTTAAAACTTGTTTAACTGAAGCCACAACCTGTTTCCTGCAAAATTTTTGCATTAACTTTACTGAACTTCAATATTAAAGAAAATATCAACTTTTTTGCAAGCAACCTTTAAATCTGAAAAATCAGTTTTTATGACACATAAAATAATTAGTCAAAATTTTGAGGAAAATTATATAATTGCATCCAATCAAATCTTTTCTGTCCAATATGAATACGATACACAATGGGCTATGATGCAAACCCATAATCACTTGCCTGCATGTCCTGCCCTTACAATGAGAGATCAAATTACAATGCCCCACCCCTTAATTTTAACCCCAAATTTGAATATATTGCTAAAATTTTATGAATTTTTAGGTGAAATTGGTGATTTTTTTACTATTTATGGATAGATTCGTAGCATTTGTCTACAAAAAATATGACATCTATCACTGCTGAGGCATTAATGGCGGATGGGGGGAGTATCAGTTACACCAAGTCAGCATCTAATACCAGTCATTATGGCACTATTTTCCTGGTATAATCTGAATTATGGCAGACAATGGAACAGTTTCAGTGTTTAAACATTATTAGCCCATCAAAGTGCACAGTTTAAGACCAGTAGGTCACAGATTAGAGTAGCAGTATTCAGCAAATTATGTTTTTTGGTACTAAAATTATGGAATTTTAACGCACCCTTTGTTTGAACATTAGGAGGGCAGTTCGGTGATCCAGCTTCCACAAACCAACAATGCTATGCCTTTTTTTCTGCAGTAGACTGTATAAGTTGTGGTTTATTGACATGGTTTCTGGTGTATGTGCACATATTAGAAAGAAAATGACAAAAGTTTGTACAGTTACTCCAGTATCATAAATGCATATTTGTATTCACAAGTGCTCTGATTTTAAATTTGATAAGCATCTAATTATCAATCCAATTATTAGGCGCAAGTGTTTTCAGGCAAGTGTTTAATGGAAGCTAACTTTTTCCCCTTGTTTCACTTTCTGAAACTCTTATAATTATATGTGGTTGTATGTTGAAGTTCAAATGTTTTGCCACCTATATACACTAGCTTGGTAAAAGTTATAAAATCTGCAGTTCATAAGCGCTGTCGTCCGTATTCATGGATATAAATTGATTCATTTATGTGAAAATAATATGCTAATGAACTCAAAAGCTCAACAAAGTCAGCATGCCTGATTTTAAATGATTTACCCCAGTCAAATGACACGCATATATGACAAGCTTTTGTCTACCAAAAAAAATAATAATAATAATAAAAATAAAAGGGGGTGGGGGGGGGGGGCGGCGGGAAACAAAAACAAAACCAAAAAACAAAGAAATTTACATTTTACCTAAGATTTGTACAGCTCTACTGACAGACATTGCGCATTTTTTTCTGGTATGCCCAAATTCACTTTGACATGATTTTGTAAAGACAGCTCTGCATATGAATGGAGGCTGTAGGCCTACAATGACAATGCCACAAAATTAAAAGTTTGAAACAGAGGGTCACTAAGTTTCATATCAATGGGATTAGCATAATTTATTCATATCATATTAGCATTGATAATTTCTCATACACACATATGATTACCTGTGTGGTACAAGTGAGGTATCGCTCAATACAAAGGGCTATGGAAGCTATCTATCTACCTACCAAGAAGTCAGCAAAGGAGGCATAGTCTGTGCACTTGTTAAATGTCTTGCATCGAATCCTGTTATTATTTATGCAGTGTGGTTCCACTGATAGGTGCAACATGTCTATGCACAATGATTTGTGACATAAATGTGATACTTCATGAATTTTTAGATAATTGAGACTGTTAAACTTGATATTCACAGCCGATCTGTGGGTGTAAAACTTCTTTTCTCCTTTCATAAGCTGGCCTGAGGTGCACAATACCATAGCCCGAACCATTTGCCTTGTGATCTACAGTCCCAGGACCACATCTTGCATGCTCCATTCATGTAAAAGTTGTTAGGATCACTCAAATTGTCCAGGCAGCTGTCAAAAAGTGCTGACTTCCCATTTTTAACTTGCTTGATGGACGATAATAGAATAACAACATGACCATGTGAGTCCCAATACATACAGAGTTAGCCCTAATAGGCCACAGACTACAATTATAAATCCTTCTATTTTTCATATTAGCATTTTTCAGTCTAAAAAATCAGCATTTTGGTATTTTAAAATTCCGTGAACGGCATTTAACAGATAAAAATTATGCTAATCCCATTGATAGGTATATTGGAAATAATAGCACATTTTCCACTAGATCTACTGATAACGCCTAGCGAGTTGGACGTATGCGCACTGCAGTCAGGAAGAAGCACAAATGGAATTGTCATTCGTCTGGTTAATTCGACGATTTACCATGCACACCTGTAGGTTTTTCCAAAAATCTACCTATGCTTTGCCTTACATTATGTATAACCACATGCCCTCTGACATCTTAAATACCAACAGTCTGCTTTGACTATTTCATATTCTGCAGTTAAAGTCTCAGCATAAACAAACCGCATCAGCGTAACTGTCCACGACGGATTAAACGGAAAATATGTAGTTCAGTATTTGAATGATTTGTATCACTTGGATATTAATGGGTCTCCCTAAAGTATTTGATATTGGCCTCAGTGCCTGAAAGCCTTTGACTATATTGCTAAACAATGTCTTAATAGCTACTACCAGTCGGCATGTGTCACTAAACAGACATACAAGACGGACGTTGTTTTCCAAAATGCACATTTAAGCACCGCGCCTGTCAAACGATCCCAAATAAAATGAGACAACCTTCTGGACAAGGTCAGGTGGTTTCAATTCTGGTGACGCGCCCAAAGAGTTTGAGCTTGCAGAATGTCCTCTTCTTCCTGTTTCTTCACTTGTATTCAAATCTTGCATATCCAGTTGAACTTGACAATACCCACCTTTCACAGTCTGCATTGATAAAAAACAAAATAAAAATGCAACGTTATACAAGCTTCAAAAAACACATACTCCAGATTGACCCATGCTCTCTCAGGGCTGTCTAACTGGAGCATTCCAGCAAATATTTTCTACAAAGCTCTTCAAAATTGCTGCAGATTTTCTCAAAGATAAGT
>OZ026621.1:39326414-39333914 GCA_964020975.1 Hermodice carunculata
ATGAGCAGCCCGAGCAGACAGAAAACGAATACGAGTTAGAAACCAAAAACAAGCAAGCGTATTAAAATGTTACAGTGCAAGTTACTCCAGACTCAGCTGTTGTGTCATGAGGCGGCAGAAAATGGCAGCCCGGGACGAGCACATTTCTGTACCCAACCGACGCTGTCGGGATCCGCCATCGCTTGTCAGAAAACGAAGACAAAATAGAAAGCACGAGTTAGCAAAGTAGCCAAAATGTATTCAGAAGACCATAGCTCAACAAGTTTGCATGGTACTGAAGATAGCGGAGCGTGTCTACACCTCCATTCTGGTGATCATAAAATGTGGCAAAAGTAGCTGCATTAAGAAAAAATGTCGATTGGTCAATATCCATTTGAAAGTATTCTGTGAATTGCAACGGTTGCGATTATCCCCTATTATATAAGAGGACAGTAGCCTGAGTTGTATGTCACGTACTGTTGTATCAATTTTCGTGAACTTTTCATACAGTCTCATCGAATTTGTATAAACAAATTTATCAACAGAGTCAACTTTCGAATCACATAATAGATTTGTATGATATGAGCGTTTAATTCGGTGACAAAAGTTTTTTAAGTATGAACCTTGAGCAGATTTAAGATCACTAACATTTTAACTGTTGAAAAATACACTGTCTAGACTATAGATGAAGGTGGGCGAACCCATTACACTCCATAGATGTGTTTTAACAGATACATATAGGCCTAGGTAGGGCATCCCATTCGATGTTAAAAATTATACGACCACAGGTTTTTGATCTTGTTATCAATATACTTGTTACAACAACCAGATTTATTAAAATTTATATCAAAAAATACCAATGTCTTCGCAAAGTTCCTAGTTTCTATGATTCATGTACAGAGTAGGTTTTTCACGAAAAAGAGATTGGCCAAAATAAACAGGTTTTAAGACGAGAATTAAAACTCCAGTATGTGTCATAGTGCAGCAGACATCGATTCACTCTTGTAAACCACGCACTGTAACAGTTAATACAGTAGTATTATCAGCATAGGGACAGGAATTAATAAAGAGAACAATAGAAATACCATATATGTATATATATATATATATATATATATATATATATATATATATATATATATATATATATATATATATATATATATATATATATATATATATATATATATATATATATGCAAGTCGATTTGTAACACCTTTGCATTGCCTTGGGTTTGAAGACAGTCGTTTTGTGCCTGTTGGTTCGTATTGCATATTTTGTTTGGTTTCTGAGCAGGGAAGGGGTATATATATATATACATTTTCTCAGAGTAAGTTTAGGTCAGGATTTTACTAATTTACCTATATTTATGCATTTATAGTACAACATTTATTCTTCAGGTATTGCCATTAAAGGCAAAAGCTTTCTCTACAGTACGTGTTTATGTATTTGCTGATTTTTCACGTTCATGCGTTCTTTACTTTATGCATGGTACAAGGAAGCAGTCACCATCATATAAAAGACATTTCTCATAATTTAAGGCTGCGAAACAGGATTGCTGGTTTCCCGCTGACCTGTTTATCAATTCATTTGACCTGTTTATAAATTCATTTGGCCGCTGAAGACTACGACTTTCCAAAGTTTGACTCAAACGTGATAATATGTTAAAATTTATTCGCCGTGACAGTAGTTGGACGAATAGATCGAGGGAAAACACTTAACATGGGAAGTTTGTCGAAGAAACGACCGAAAGCTATCATGTTGTGCATTTGTGATAAATCAATATTGAAGTATCCCGCAATTGATGTGTCGATTTGTAATTAATAATTCTTTAATAATTTAAAACAAAATCATGGAAAGTCACAGAAAAAAAAATAATAACACATCCACCCTCCGGCCAAGGTTAGATCTCCCTTGTGGTTTAAGCAGGGAAGACAAAACTGTCAAAAACAAATTATAACATTTCCGAGCAAATTTTAAAGAATTAAAGTTTTTTTTTTTGACGCGGACTGTTGAACAAAGAAATGGAGGTGTTCAGGTGTGTCCTGACAGGATTCCAAAGCAGCTGGCCAAACAACTTCTAGAAAAGTACTGTCTCTTAACTTTCCTGCAAAGTTCAAGAGCAGAAACCAAACCCAGCGTTGCCGCGAAAAGAAACTTTAACGAAATGTACATGAGTGCCAGTATGATGCTAAGACTGTCTTGCCTGAAATTTACATCCCATTCTTGGTACAACTTGCATTGTCCACATGCAAATACATAAACATTATACGAAAAATAAATATCAAAAGCTTAAGTCGCTGGCAGATAGTTTCTATAGAATGCATTATTCCTCTGTATGTAAATGATCAGCAAGTGGTAGTGAGATCATCTTGTGTCAATATTATAGTCCTTTACCCAGTCCAAGTCGAAAACTGTCCAAATCCTGACAAGCGGATCAACAGGAACATCACCAGATATAACTGCATGCCTTGAAAATCCACAAAGCAATACAATATTCTTTGAATCTCAAGTTGATATGATATCAAATTGATAACATGAAATAGTAACGATCATAAAAAAGAAAGAAAAGAAAAAATAACAGTAATTGTCTACAATTACAGTGACACGGCACCGAAAATCCAAGCAAACAAGTAACGTCCATGGTCAAAACCGGTCAGCTATCAAACATGTCAAGTCAAAATCTGGAAGTCAAAGGCAGACATACCAGCAATTTAGTATCCCTTGATATCAAGGGATTAATATGAAATACAGTAGGAAGAAATACATATCTGCCCTGGCTTTAGACAGGTATCAACTATGGCAGTTACAGTTTAAATCGATTTTAAATAAAATGCTGAAAAAGTCTCAACTTTAAGAAACATCTTGCCTCATGCGGGCATTTTGTAAAATGTTTGCTACTATTGCTAGGTTTACAAATGTATTATATCATTAAATGTAACATATCAAATCCACCTACTTTATATACAACAGGTTTCATTTTAATTCAGGAATTCGATAACAATTGCTTTCAATACGTTTGTTGTAATTACAATATTTCATTAGAATTTGAAATATAAATGAAAGGCGCGAGCGAAACAAATGGCACCATGTGAAATTTTAGCAAAGACAAAGGCCTCGTGTCAGAAATCGTAATATCTATCATCTGTAAAGAAAAGAAGCTCTATATATATCACATCGGATCGAATGAATACCGTCAATAAAAATATGATAAAGTAATCAATTAAAAGAACTTGTTGATTTAAAACAGCAAATAGTGAAAGTATTTGTTCATGGAAATCGTATCTATATATATATATATATATATATATATATATATATATATATATATATATATATATATATATATATATATATATATATATATATATATATATATGTATATGTATCGCCTTTATGATAAGGAAAGCCCTTGAGGTATGCTAATTTCATTTCTTCGAATGCTGATATGTTATCCCCATTAAGAACATTATAGAGATCGATAATAATGTGAAGTCATCATTCTTTGTATTTTGTGAGAGTATCAAACGTCTGGCTGTAAAAGTCAAACACTGCCCAGATAACAATACAGCAATTACAGATCATTCGTGTTTGGCATGCTTGCTCTAATTTAATATCCGCATAATGAACAAATCGATCACCACTTTACCAATTGCATTGATTGAACCTTTAATATGGTATATAGTACTCAAGGTCACATGCCATCCGGAAACTACAAACAGTGAGAACATGAAAAGCCTTTACTATCTGCACTTTGGAATAGAACGTAAATGAACCAGAAGCAACATTCTCCTGATTATTTCTGGTTAGACAACGTCTAGATACAAATGGAATGAATGAAGAAAACAGAAAAGCCAGACAAGAACAAAACTCTACGATATGGCGCTCTCATCTCATTGTCTTCTGGTTCCATTTATTTTTTGTGCTACAATTCTAGATGTGATAACAGTGGTTCCTCGACGCGTAGCTAGTACAGGTAAGTTTCGAGCTGATGAATTGATACTTTTGGATTTATAGTCGGCAAAAATTTGGATAAATCTTTTACCGTCAGTCAAAAACTAAAAGAAAAGTCAGTGTTTTTTTGTTTATCATTTTCTAAAGGCATGACCAATTTGTATTTTTAGCCTCAGTTACAGTGGACGACATGATGTACTGACATAAGTTATGTACTAACATTTCCAGATAAATTCCAACTGTCAATGGATTGAATAACATTGCCCTCCAAAGTTCATCTGTTGCATTGATTAACAAGATATTTCAAAAGCATTTTATACGAAAACTATAGCTGCTGGCTACTGGTGATCATTCAAAGGTATATAGATATGAACAATGTAAGTGCCCCAAAAATGGGCACATATTATTTTACGGCAGGCATATAACTAGCTTAATTAGCTGTTACATCATTGGTATTCTTCTTTGTCTTCTAGTTTATATTACAAAACACTTTTGTCGACCTCTGCATGCCTCAACGATCTTCCATTGAGAGATTTGCTTGATGTATCACGTTGGTTTTCCTCACACATTCAGTCAGGAGAAAAAACTTCAGGAGATTGTCTTATATGAACAGTTTAGGTGATACCTGTATAAACCCCAAAACCTATTGGACGTATGTTTGATTGCCAAGCAATTAGAAATCAACTGAGAGCTAACAGAAAGATGATTGATTGGTTGATTGATTGATTAATCTAGGCCTCGCAAAGGATCACTAAACCAGCTCCAAGAAATATTTAAGTAATTGACACTAAACATGTATTGATTACCCATGCAATGGAAGTAATGGGAACCGTAATCATATCGCGGAACACATGAATGAGTGGGTAACTTTGTCCTATATAGCAATTATAGAAAGTAAAGAAGCACGAAGTACACAACAAAATGTAACTGACTTTATACTGAAGACAAGAATAAATAACGTATAGAAGAAAAATAAAAATGAAGGAAGAAACAAAAAGAAAAAAGGAAAGAAAAAGTGTACTTAATAAGTATTTCAAATCAAATACATGCATTATCTAGCAATCGACAAAAGCACCCCTTGATGACAAAAGCTAATTATAACATCTTTAATCTATGACATAAAGTGGGTATTAAGGATTGTTTCCTTATACTTTTCAATTGGATTATCATGATACGTTTATGGTAGATTCCAGAATAAAGAAATTGTATTCTTGCAAGTGTAAGAGAAGTTACTGTAGATGTGGTGATGGAGGACGAGTATATTTTACGTAGTAAACATAATTTACACGTGGATGGCAGTTTAGATATCACATGAAACGTAGAACAAGAAAAAAGTGCAGGCAGTGGAAGCAACAGTGAAATTTAATCCCATCTCTATGACCACGAAAATGTTTTTATAGTAAAAAAGCCAGTGTTTTTTGATCGTCCTATGTTTTTAAAGCTGTATGAAAGTGTACACAAACAAAAGCAGTAATTAATGTACAGTGAAATGTATCGTATGTAAACCATCCACAATAGACCTTTTCAGTATGATAGATGGCGCTGGCGTCGTTTTCAACAGTGCTTCGCGGATTAGAAAAATCAGGGTGTAACACCTCTCCATCAGACGGTCAGTGCCATACGCCAACATGGTGAAGCTATACCACTGCTGTGTGCCAAATTGCTAGAATAATCATAGTAAACAACCAGACCTAAGATTTTGCTGTGCATGTTAACGCCGATTAATTTTGCATTTAAAAGGTTGATAGATATATTTCGCCCATATTCAGTCGAGTGAGGTCTCAAATATGTATTGCCGCACTAATAACGTAAAACCACATGTGTAACTCAGAGCAATTTTGTGGAGTTCCTGGTGGGATGTTCAATCGCGTGGCTCCGGCCACCATTTTGAACAACTTGAACGGCTTGCTCATCGAAGATCGTTTCCTGGGTATTTTCGGGACAGAACCCTTCGTGTACTCATTTTATCAAAAGTATTTACAAGCAAAATTATGTGATAGAAAGTGACCTCCTGTTTAGTTTATTTTCAATCCAACAGTGGCCTCAATCGGCACAAATCTGTGCTCTATAAGAAATTGCTGAAGAAACCATGTTTGTGTGTGGCTGCTTCTTGCCAGCTAGGCTGGCGGGATATTTAAATATATAGCACTAACTGCATTGTAGCCGACCCCAAAAATGTTTCTTATGCTGGGATTGAAAGGTAATTATGCATGTATGATTCAGACACGTGTAATCTAAATTCTCCCTTTCAACTTCTGCTCCGCTTTCTCTTGCCTTCGCCTCCATTTCTGAACCAGTGCTCAATGTCGACCGGGACACCCCGATTACACGCAGAGCCACCAGCGGTGACAAAATGTAATAAACGTTCGCAACGTCATCTAACGTATTGAAAAGGTCTATTGTTTAAACCCAGACCCCATAGTATGCATTGATTGTAACATGAATCCCAGCAACAGGTTTGTGAATGAACATGCGAAAAAGAAACAGGACACGGAATTAAATACGGAAAACGGTGGCAGCGTACAAAATGCTATAATGCGGAGGATGTAAGAGGAACATATATTAAAGGCAATGAATATGGAGAGTACCATCGTCAGTATTGTGATAAATGTGCAGTAGTAAAATATTTATGTTTGATGAGAGCAGATGGGATAGGTCTTGAACGCACACACTCACACACACTCACTCACTCACTCACTCACACACACACACACACACACATATATATATATATATATATATATATATATATATATATATATATATATATATATATATATATATATATATATATATATATATATATATATATATATACGGTTAGTGTACCAATTCATGAAGCAAATTAAGATGCGATGAAGCAGACAAAGCTCTATTTAAAAAAAAGAAAATTTTTAGATTATCTTGCTTTTAGAGATTACAAGAACAAACTCAAATACAGCTACCGATTTCACTCTGCCGTGAATTAAGACATTATGGATTCTGCAAAAAATGGAATGTTTTTACCAAATGGAACATAAAATTTATTTGTCATATGTATGATTTCATCTGTACTTTTTGTAGTATAAGCAGCCCTGTGATGCCAACATTATACACTACTGTTTATACACCAAAAGGTCCAACCTGTTTTATGTATTCAGAGCATCTGGTAAAATATGTTCACTCTCATAAAACATAGACCCTCTAAACCATATAACACACATCCTTATTATTTCAATATGGCTATCAGTATTTTTTCTGCAATATGCTGCCTCGCTAAATCCTTTTTTTGAAACATCCATAAATAAGTAGATGGGCTTCTTTTTCGCCATACAGGTATTTATTATATCCAGATTCCTTATATTGGACGTTGATAAGGAGTGAACAAGTACCGTTCATGTGGTACGCTTTATTTCCGGGTTGCCTTGTCCTCGGACACTGCTTTCCTTTGCTTGCATAACCTGAGGTCAGTTGCTATAATCCAACTCTCTCAATGTACACTGCGACTACCTGTTCCAAGTTGCCGTCAGATTTTGCAGATCTGGATGGGCCAACACGGGAACAACTCAATTACTTTTAAATCAGCT
>OZ026621.1:39338914-39363914 GCA_964020975.1 Hermodice carunculata
AGTATGGTCCCTGCAACAGCAGGCATTATGGTACTTTAATGAAGTTTGATCCTACGGCGACAACTGATATTTTATTATTGCCCGGTTCACCGCACCTTAGTAAAATGCAACGTAATCAACTTTTGTCAAAATTGGAAATAATTGTTTATCCTGGCAATATAGAGCGTTGAAACAACCAGTAACATAATTTGAAATAGCCAAATTTTGAAAGTCAATATCGAAGAACTTTACATGACGAAAAGGTGAACGTGACTTGACAACTTTAAATTATCAATATCATCTTCACATTTTCCATTCCTAGACCCAGAAGTTTTAAGCTTAAAGGAATGGCTGAAAGGTGCAGTGAACCAACTGTATTGTCGTCGCCATCGCCTTTGTCATTATCATTGTTAATGCGCATCAACCCGATTAAGTAGGTAAAATATCATGTTTATTTTAATGCTATTTCATTTTTAGCTGAAACTGTGCAGCCTCTGGACAGTCAGTCGTTTTTAACCATCACACATTGTTCAACAGCATATGGGAATTGCCACAATGTCCGCTCACGTTTGGAATGCGCCGTGTTTACTCGCACAAACAACTTTTTAGGATTTGGTTTTCATGCGGAGACCACATGCTGTAAACCGTACTGTGGGGAATGTGATGCTGGAAAGAATGTCAGTGGGTGGCAATTCTATTCGACATAAAGGAACTTTTACATATGGCACAACGTTATACACAAGTAACTGCCTTGAGAAAATATACGAACGGAATTTGGCCTTTGTACGGACATTCAGCGTAACCAGACAGCATATCATATGCGTGCAAGACAACCTTTTGCATTACAAAACCACACCAAAATGTTGGCAGGATCATTTTTTATAAACTTTTCGTATTGTATAAAATAAAGTTTCTACAACACGTCCATATCACTAATACAAAACAGTACAATGTACACGTTAAATTTTGATCCACTTTGCAAGTTTTTTTTTCTTTTTTTTTTTCCTTTTCTTTATATCATCAGCCCAAAAAGCAAACTCCAGTCTTCAGTGGGCACGATAGAAGCATATTTCAGAGAGTGAGCTGGACTGATTGGGGATCTGTTTCTTAGTCTAATACTAATACATTTAAAAAACAAAGTGAAATCTTGGAATCTTGTACTCTTAATCAATTCGGAAGAAGGGGCAGATGTATGGTTATGAAGTATGCTTCCAGCAAATAAACTCAGGCTCTGAGAAATGTGCTGATGGTTTTTCCTTTTATCAACCAACCTTTCCTTACTAAGGGTAGTTTGGATAGGAAGGTTAATTATGGCAAGTTGGCTGTACATATTGAAAACGTTAAGCACAACTACCTGCATGATGAGTTGACGTTAGAAAGGATTTCCACCCAGCATAGATGGGTAAAAAACGCGAAGATAACGGGACACAGCAACATTTATCACACTGCATTGTAAAGCTCGTATTTAATGCTTTAGCGTTCAATTCACCCCCCCCCCCCCGATTACCCGGGTATGAAACGTTCCTTTTTTGCTTCTTTTTTCCACCTTTCTCGTTCGAACTCAATGTTTTAAGTGCGATTTGTATATTGGAACTTTCTAGATATTGTGCCTGAGGTCACCAGTTTTCCCGGGCGTGGGTTAAGCACAATGCGCTGACCAGCACCAAGGAGAGATGTAGACCGAGTCCTATTTTAAGAACTCTATCTGTTAGCAAAAGGTCATGTACTCCGTATAGTAGAATGACGAAGATCTTCACCGAATGAAGTCAATGTCGGCAATGTTGAAATCCATCAGTAAGTAGGAAACAGAGGAAGTATACTTAGGAAACAAACAACAAAGGCAACGAAAAGTAACTGATCGTTATATTACCTGATTAGTTTTGTTGATGGAGTAATACTTATTGCCGTTACGCCAATCTTCTCTGTATTTAGCAATAACAAATTAGCAACTAGTAAGACCCTATAAAGTGAAGCAGACGAAAGCTTGTTAAAGCCAGTGACAGATCTCTGTGTAAAATTAAATTCAATGCGGTCGTTCAATACTGAATTTTTAGGGCACTTAGGACTGTTTGGTGATCCCTCGCTGAGAGGTATATATATATATATATATATATATATATATATATATATATATATACATATTTACAATATAATTCAAAAATATTATTTACAACAAAGAAGGATGAAGAATACAATAGTAGGATGTTGCCGAAGTACGAAAAGTAACAACACAAAAACGAGCGAGGAAATACGTGGTTTTCTTTGTTTAAGTACACTTTTATCGTCTATAGCATTATGCCTGAAAGTAAAAGGGCATCCTCTGCTCTGGCTAGTTAATGCTTTATTGACAGAAACCTAACACATACGTGCCACATCAGTATATGATATATAGGATATGACTTGCAGGTTGCTTAGATTTAAAAAAGTTATGTTCAGTTACAAATTTTGCAGTTCAGAGATAATGTGATGTATCAAACGTATGGCTCGAAGGTAGTGTATGTGCGCAGCTGGTCGTATAAAAATTAAAATGAAGAGGATCCACTGCCCATGAGAGAAAATAGGGATGATACACATTGAGACATTTAACAAAATTGGTAGTATCTGTTTGTCAAGGATATTAACCAAAGAGTGTTAAAAGATAGAGCAAAAATGAAATGCGCTCTTAAGAACGTTTAATGATATCAGAATGTTATGGAAGCTAAATGATAGCTGTGATTGCTTCATATATACAAAGATAGCCATGGAAATGCATTCTTTTAAATTCACTATTTCAACAGCCTGAAACATTTCAAAATCGTGTTTGGGCTTATTTTATATCTTTGGGAGCAAAAATTTTTTTAGATTGATTACGAATAGGTCTATCCTCCATACTAGTAATACTGGTTTATATAGTGCTTTACAATTGTGTGAATCCTCATCTTAATACCATGATTATAGAAATGACCACTCTCAGAGCAAAGTGTATCCACGTCTTCATTTTGCTACATTTTGAAATAGAAACTGGTGCATGACATGATGAACCTGGCACATACACTTTTTGCATTTATACTGAGGAATTCTTAATAAACTAAATACAAGAAAAAATACAAATAATAACCTATACATTATACAAAATATGAAGGCCTATGCCTTGGGTATTTGCTTAATTCAGACAAATCGTTTAATCTACTTCTGTTGTTCCAGGTTCTTCTTGCTACTGAGACGAAAGTTCACAAGAATATCTGTGTATGATGTTATGAATTAGAATGATTATATTATGGGATGCTTAAATGTATTTGTCTGAAGTTATTGTAAATAGAATTGCATGCACCAGCAAGGATTCACACACATGACCCTTGGCACCGCAGCTAAACCAGAAAGAACCCTAGACCCTAGACCTCCATCGTATTTGTTCCGGCATGGGTTGATTTCAAAAAAAAAAAGATCAAATAGTCTGAGCTACAATTTAGTCATGACATGAGGTAGCTTCTTTATCACACAATGTCCAAATCGAGTTCACACAAAGGCTCATAGATGACAGGGTTTGGGTTGAGGCAGTTTTAGATTCAGAAAGGGCAACGTTTTGATAAAATGTTTCAATTTATCAACATGTACTGTATCTGCGCTCGTTTCTGCACAGAACCAAATTATGTGTTTTGGGGCTTAGTAAGTTCGCCCAACACACTCTGCTTTTGGAAGTCGTACATATTCTAATGCATCTGAAGCTGTATTGTTTGCTGTTGGGACGCACAAATTCTGATGCTTCTCTCTTTTAAGCATATACGATACGTTAGCATGGTATGCTGAAAACATTATCCTGCCATGTGCAATATTAAGTTTGTCTTAGCAAGAACACAAAGAATGAAGTTTGGCGGAAACTACACTCTATGTCTCGGTTTGTTCTGCTCGGTTTCGTGCTGGCTTAATCTTCTAAGCTCCACCAACACGATCCCAGTTGCCCCCAGCATGTGAGCTACTTGCGTGATTGGTGATATGACGCAAGATAATTCTCAATGCTGAGAGCTGCCAGCATCAAATCGATGTAAACTACCGCTAACCTTTCTTGGTCCCTGTCTCAAGTCAGTGGAGAGATGTCCTTTGTGGTGCATTCTGCATTTGTTGTGTGATAAATATCATAAATCTCTTGTCTACCTTGAAATCCTGGATTTTAACCTGGCTTGTCTAATTACTGACGCTTTGTGATCATGGATAGTTTTGATTACTCTGACTTTCGGTGCACCTTCTCCAACATTATTGAAAACTATTGTCTACTTATGTTTTTCATGGTAGTCATTATTTCTACGTTGTCAGTAGGACATCTTATCCTCTTCAGTTTTTCAATAATGTATTGCTTGGTGGAAAAAAGTCTTGATTTTATGTCTGGAGATGTTTATGTTGATAGACATGTCAAGAGTTGGGCTGTTTGAGACTTGAACTGATTTGTGTCTACCATATTGACACACAATGATCTCACTGCTCTTTGGTTTTCATCGGGCCCCATGTGCAAAATCCTTTTGACAAATCACGGAGCCCCCGGGAAGCAACACCCAAGGAACAGTATGAAAGTAAGCAATCACAGGTATAGGTCCATTATTTACTGCCAGAGATACTTCTCCAAACACCGAAAAAATCTCCAGCTCAAAAGGAATGATCGAGCAGAAAACTCAGCCAGCAAGGGGTGCTTTACACTTACTAGGTGCTATACAAAACTAAGGCTAAGCCAACCATGCAACTCCTACTGAAGGAAGCACTCCCCTGAAGGCCCTTTTCTTGATATCAATAGAGGAACGATACACAAACTGCGAATCACAGTTACTTGCTCTCCGCATGGAAACTTTAAATTTGCTTGAAATCTCATCATTACAAGGTCGACTAAATACCGGTCTCATATTTTTATGTCTGTGAGTAGAGAGCCATTTAAACGTCAGGACCATTGATGTTCCAATCGGATGCTATCTGCTCCCTTTTGAAAGCACCCTAATTGGAAAATAATGACAAAATCAATTTTTCGGATAAAAATAGGTTCCCAGTATTTCCAGAATATCTTTTCAAATCGAGTCACAAATAGAAAAAAAAAAGATGTGCAATTTGTGTGATAGAGTTAAGAAGACAATTCGGCAATATAGTTGAAATCATGCACACACCTTTAGCAATATACATATATATATATATATATATATATATATATATATATATATATATATATATATATATAAGGTTTTTATGGTTGTCTGATTTGTAAACCTGGCTCGCAAGATACCCCAAATCTCTATGCTTATAAATAAATAAGTGAGTAGGTAAGCAAGTTAGTAAGTAAGTAAGTAAGTAAATAAGTAAGTAAGTAAGTAAGTAAGTAAGTAAGTAAGTAAGTAAGTAAGTAAGTAAGTAAGTAAGTAAGTAAGTAAAAGTTTAATTTGAGTTAGCTAGATGTGCCTTTTGGGCACCAATATAAAGAAAACGACACACGAATATTTCTTTTCAACTTGAATGTGCAACCAGTCATAAAATTACATTAATCTGTAACTCTCCAGACTTAAACGAGCTGCATGTATCATTGCTAATCTTATTGACGCAAATCATTGTATGCTTGTGAACAAAAACAGAGATAGCAACTGCACTTATCGCAAAGATGAGTTGGGTGACTTTGTAGGTTTTTGCACACATCTGCCTAATGAAGAGTGGCATTGGATCAAAAGTTTAAGATCACCATTATAGAGAATGACTATAACCTTCCAGATAAAACATTAGTTTTCGACATTTTTCCATGGGGAAAACAGCGGAATACAAACGCTTTCCTCCAATTTATACAGAAGCTGATACTCCAGCTGTTGTTATGTTTACATTTGGCAGCTCTGGGCTACAAAGGCTGTTCAATGTACTCACCACATAAACAATTCAAGATTTTTTAAATACAAAATGGTTCTCAACAGAAATGCAATATTCTACAATGAAAACCTTATCTCATATGCATCAGTGATATGCATGGGTTTAGTTTTTTAATTTCTTGCAACAACTATAGTGTCTATGCCTTTAGATATGAATGGCATCCATAAGGATACTTACACAGACATGTTGAGTGATGTAGTATATGAGGAAAGCGTTACATATACACTCTTTTTCAATACCAGCTGCGTCATTTAGCAAGATGCCCCGCCTTTGTAAAGAATAAACTGCATCTACTACATTATATTTCACAGAAGGCCAGCTAGCCCACAGGAACACCTGACAAGGGTGTCTGAGATACTGCTAAAAGCCTCCATACTACAATGTTATGGCGCAACTGAAGCTGTGGTTTCTAGTCATTCTCTTAAGGATGTTACGCAGCCTGGTTACCTATAATCACATAACGCCGTGTAGTTCACGATTTCGTCAAAATTACAAATGAGGATAGTGAAATATGTTCTTTTGATGAACATGATGAGCCAGGTGAAATGTTTACCAGATGATTCCATACATTTTCTGGCTACTATGGGGATGTATCGCCGACTAATGAGGTCCTAACAAAGGGCAGCTGAGTTGATTTTGGCGATATAGGTTTTATGACCAAGCATGGGTACCTTACAGTCATAGGGAGAATGGTTAATGTACTGGACGTTGGGACAATAAAAATCCACCCCAATGATGTTGAAGCAGTTTTACAGCAGAATCTGAATATTAATGAAGTTCCAGTGGTAGGCGTTCCTGATGCAGTCATTGAACAGGTGTTCTATCCTTGTGTCATGACAAAAGAAGATTAACAGGAAGAAGCCTTCCTGAATTGTGTGCAAAGAAATTTCAAGTGGGGTATCATGGACATTCATCCGGTCAAAAACACATTGTTATCATGAAAGTTATACCGACCAGTATGGGACTGTCGGGAACATGATCATCGTTGAGATAACTATAAGAGGTAGTGAGATTAGATAATTCTCGATTACGTTTTGACTGAACGCTGCACTCGCCAGCTTTTGTCCACTGTCTAAATTCCAGTTGCCCATGGTCAAATTAGTGAGTGAACTCAAAAAATCAAAATTGATAATTTGCGACTGTACCAAAGTTGGAGTATAATGCACACCACCAAACAAACCAAAAAACCGTACTTGTAGTTCAATCTATTAAAGTCTATAAATATCTTGCAATCTTCCGTTACAAAAAAGTGACACATGATTTCAATCAAAGGGCGCACAATCATTTTACCGTGATTGTCATTAATTCTACGTATAATTGTCTACTTTTTATTCGTTTCCATAAACTTTTTTAAAAGGTCAGTGTTAAGTAGCTCACTGCCACAAGAAAAAGTTTGTAAGTGTAATTTTTACTTGTGTTCCACTGTAGAATGTGATATAAGGAAGCATGTGCAAGAGCAAATTATGTATATTACTTTGGCAGCCTCAGATATGTTGAAACTTTCAAACTTACTAAGAGATAGTGAGAGTGCTGTTGTGTGCATATAATTATGCCACACAGTGGGAGCAACCACCACAGTTGTAACTAACAGAGTCGGCCATACATATATATGACGATGACCACCACCACAGCTATAGGGAAATGAAGAATCACTGTGCTTAATTAAGATAAAGTTCATAAAAGAGACTGGAGAATTGGACATTGGAAAATTACTTCCCACGCGTGTACAATGAATATAGCCGAATGCGCATTGATCTTCACACTTGCTCAAGGAAACATTGTTTTTGTCTACAAACTAGGCTTTTACTTCTATTGTTTATGTTTGTTTATGTTTGCTGGTGTTAATTTATCCAATAACATATTTATCATATTCAAACTGGCTATATTACTGATCGCTTGCTATTCTGATGCAAGTAATCTGTAAAAATGAATTGAAATATGCCAACATGCTCAAATAGCATACACTTTACCTTACTGTTAATGCGGGGTATGGACCAATATTGTTTCCTTTAAGTTTGACAGTGGTATAAAAGGTAAAAATATCAAATGTGAGGTCGATCACCATTGATGCTACTATAAATGATGCAGGAGTCCGTCTGCTTACCGAAAAATATGGTGTGCATGTGTGTGTGTGTGTGTGTGTGTGTGTGTGTGTATATAGCATGACCTGGTGAAAATGGCAGGGCATCTCAACTCAAATATTTAACCAAGAACGGGAATCGGGTTTCACCGTTGTATGGGCAAAAGATATTCAGATGTTTGATAAAATAGTCTATAATTAGCGGGTTTCTATGCTGTAGGGGCAAAAAGAAAATGTTCAAATGTTGAAGAAAACAGCCCGTAATAGCAATCATGTTGATACTTAAATTTTAATATTTCTGAGACACCACTTCTGGAAAAGTATTAACAGATTAAATCACAAAAGAGAGCAGGACCGTATCAAAGGCTCAGTGAGGAGTGTTTAATGTGTATGTAAATGTGTATATTTGAAGGCTATGGGAGATCACAACTCTCAACATTGATAGATATCCAAGGACTCAGATTTTCAAAAAAACTTGGTAACGTCTAATTTTGACCAAAAGTGAAATGCCTGCAAAATCTTGTCTTTCTTGATAGCCAAAGTGCTTACTCTCTCTCTCTCTCTCTCTCTCTCTCTCTCTCTCTCTCTCTCTCTCTCTCTCTCTCTCTCTCGCTTTCTCTCTCTCTCTCTCTCTGTCTCTGTCTCTCTCTCTCTCTCTCTTGATAGCCAAAGTGCTTACTCTCTCTCTCTCTCTCTCTCTCTCTCTCTCTCTTTCTTGATAGCCAAAGTGCTTACTCTCTCTCTCTCTCTCTGTCTTTCTTGATAGCCAAAGTGCTTACTCTCTCTCTCTCTCTCTCTGTCTGTCTGTCTGTCTCTCTCTCTCTCTCTCTCTCTCTCTCTGTCTCTGTCTCTCTGCAGAACTGTATTCTGGGTGCAAAGCCAACAAAA
Organism: Hermodice carunculata; assembly: GCA_964020975.1. Classification (NCBI taxonomy): domain Eukaryota; kingdom Metazoa; phylum Annelida; class Polychaeta; order Eunicida; family Amphinomidae; genus Hermodice; species Hermodice carunculata. The sequence goes on from OZ026621.1 coordinate 39,347,727, forward strand.
GGGCCTTCATGAACCTTTTTTTTAATCATGCGTGTCCACATTTATGATGGTATGGGTATGAACAATCGACTTTGGGGTAAGACAATATGGTGGGCCTTTGACGGAATGGATATGAACATCCACAGTGCAGTAATAACATATGATAAACCACAATATTTGACTAGAAAATTAAATAACCCTAATGATCTCCATGTAGTTAGATATATTCTTTATTCCATACCACTATCAGTTTTATACCAATTGTAACAAGATCACATCTCCCACCCTTTACTGCTGTTTTAAAAACTTGTGAAACGGAAATTCGAAAAACGAAAGTAGAACAATCATTTCTTACGTTTCTGGGTGAAAAATAAAATCCATTATGTGGATACCCAGTGGATTTGAGATGTTATATAAATGACGTAATAAATATGAAAAACTAATAATTGTAACTGAAATTTTACACAATTGTGATTTACAACTGGAAAGAAAACATCAAATCAAAATTTTAATTGCCAGTTTAGAGTAACGTCTCAGAAAAGTTTCTGAATAAGCATTGTTATGTCGTTCTGCATATAAGTGCCCATATCTACCTGTAAAATTCGTCTATAGAATCTTTGGAATTAACATTAAAAGTACTTTTGGTATACCTGTGGAAGAATATTCAAATGATATTTAGAAAAAATATTGTTTTCTTAATTCAATTGAAAAAAAACCTCTCAACTTATAAAACACAATAAAATATAAATACTCAATTTAATATGATAATTTTACGTCATCAGTACATTCTTAGGGCAACGTCCCTTGTCTTAAAATTAATGGCCATAATGGTATTGAAATTAACGTGGCACATATTTTTGATACCACAATTTAGATGTACAACAGATCCCAAACAGTGCCAAAGACATGTCCCCAGCTGGGAAAAACGTCGAAGTAAATGAATACAGCTTGTGGGGGGGGGGGGGTACGTTTTCAATTAACCAGAACTCTTTTGAGAATCAGCTCCTCCACTACACACCTGACTTATCTATTATTGGCGAATTGGTTCTGTGAGAATTTATATCCCGTGCAAAACCTGGATTATGTAGAGTAGAACAGCCATCCAGTGACACTTTTTCCAGCACTACATTGCCCACAGTACGGCTTACAGCATTTGGTTTCCGCATGGAAGCCAAATCCCAGAAATTGTTGTGTACGTGTGTACATGGCACATTCCAAGATTGAGCGGACATATTCACAATTCCCACTCGGTGTTGAACAACTTGTTCTGGTTAAGATCGATTCACCATCCGTTAACTGTGCAGGTTCAGCTAAAAAAATAAATAAATAAAATAAAGTCAAGTAAAATTACTTTTGCAAAACACATAATTTACCCGACTAATGTATAATGATGGTATTAGTATCATCAATATCATTACTAATAGCATGATCCCGAGTGACGTATTGATAATCATAAAGCTTATTGCTAAATTTGTTTCTACGTGATCGCCTTTGCAATCCAGTTGCAAGTACATTTGGATTTGAGTACATATTAGAATTAACTTCTTGTATCTTTTCATCCTACTGAATACAGTTTTTAATTTTCGGAAGTGTCCCTTGGTGTTGTATATCTACCCAGAATATGCTTGTGTGTGTAAACGCACGTGCTTTATCCATTGCGGTATGCATTTCAATGCCAATAATACTTTATGTGTTGAAAAAAGGTGACATTAGCCATTTTTATGGCAAATTCATCATCTGGGCATTCTGCAAGCTCACACTCTTCGGGCGCACCATCTGAGTTAAAACTACCCGAACTTGCCCTGAAGGCTGACTCCCATTGTTTGGGATCGTGCGACCAGTGTTGAGCTTAAATACGCGTTTTAGAAAACGCTTTTCGTCCGTATGTATGTTTAACAACACATGCCCCAGCTTGGTAGCCAATAAGATATCGTTTAGCAATACTATCGAAGACACTGAAGCTCTCAGGCACGGAGACCAATACTTTTGGGGAGATTCATCAATATCCAAATGATACAAACTCTATTTAAATACCAAACTACACACTTGTTTTCAGTTTCTTCACCCGTCGACAGCTACGCTGATGCGGTTTGTTTATGCCAAGACTTTAACTCCAGGATTTTAAACAGGTACGACCTGTCTGCTGGTATTTAAAATATCAAGGGGCATGTATTTGTACATAATGCAAGGTGAAGCATAAATAGATTTTTAGATAGACCTACAAGTGTACTCAAAAAATGGTCAAATTAACACAACAAATTACACTTCCATTTGTATTTCTTAACGCAGCATATAGGTGGTGGACTTCATACTTGTTCAACATCACAAATTGCAGAATTGCATACCATTTACAATTCATCGCGTGATGGATAATGCCGGAGCATATTGTTAGTTGAACTTGTAATCAACCACTTGTAAGCGCCTTGATCATTCACTTCTCTATGCAAAGTTCAAAGATGGTGCTTCAACTGCTGATCTGGAAATGCAAGGGTTCATCCCTTGCTGCTCGGAATTGTAATAAGGGTACTTGATTCATGTTTCTTATAAGAAAGACATTTCATTCAATTATCAGCATACCTTATGTTACATAGTATATAATAGGCCAAGTCAACAGCTTTCCTCGGAGTGCTTTTAGCGCCAAAGTGCACCGAGGAAAGATGTTTGCTCATTTAAAATATAAAGTCGAAGTCATAGCCAAAAAGGCGGTTGGTTAAGATTGCGTTCCTTACAAAGCTTTTTAAATCACGATATTGTCAGATTGCTTTGTGCTATGTTTACCAACTGTCCTGAGCTTGGTAAGGTGCCATGTATGTGGCGCTAAGAACAATTATTTCACTTGTACCAAAATAATCGCACAAAGACCCTTTTGTTTTATTGAATTAAAGAAGCATTAGATTTTTTTTCTACAGTTCCCAACGTTTATACTAAGTCTACAGTTGTGAGTGATCGTAAATATCAAAATACAGGGATCTTTGTCCTTTTTGGTACATTTCAATAATTCAATCGATTAGATTTACAGAAAAAAATGTATAACTTGCCATTATATGATGCTGACGGAAAGTTTCACTTGCATCAAATTGAACGAGACATGTTTCAATCGGTTCCGTGCTACCAGTAGAGTAAGGTAGGGGAATTCTCTGCCCAATACTGTGTTCAATATTTACATACTTGTTTTTGTTGGACACACTTCAGAGTTGAGCTTGAGTGTTCATATTGAGGGGTACAGATAGACATCATCGCTGAATGAAGACCATTCAGTTTTAGTGCTTGATACAGAAGAAAATTAACATGCAGTGCTGAATAACCTTTACGCTTGGTGTAGGAAGTAGCAAATGAAAGTTAACTTAAGTAAAATTATAATTGCTCATCTTCGCTCTAAAAATGAACCTAAATGAAATTATTATTTTACCGCTGAATGACTGCTGAAAAAATATTTTAGAAGTGGTCAAGAGATACCATTATTTGGGGCAATGTACCTGCATGAGTGGATAGAGCTAGGGTTTGAGAAACACTAGCAGAAGACATTTTGTTAGGTTTGTAATTCGGGAACAGTAGGAGGTGCAATAGATTTCAGGTGTGGTTTTGGATAAGACATCTGCATATGTGTGCCTCATCAATACCGTTTTCGGAACGACACATATAGTTTTCTAGATTTGTTAGTTTTCTTTAGGCCAGAATAAGTTTACTTATTCCACGAGAAGTGAATATATTGGAGACGAATCAATTTCTGTCGGAAATGCATGGTACAGAAGGAGCTGTATTTTATATACTAGCTACTATTTTCCCCAGCTGGGTTTGTGGATGCATACGTTCCCGTGTGCCTGCGTGTACAAGGCCCGTTGGCCGTGTCGTCCCATGGGCGCGATGGTGCTGCTTTAGTCCCTGCCTATAGAGGTCAGTCGCATCGCTGTTACTACCTGATCCACGAGCTTGTTGGTGTCGCCGCTAGAGGGACAAGCCTGTACATACATACTCTCAAACTGTATGTAATTAGTGTATTCTACGTTTAACTTTATATGTGTTTATGTGATAATGTCAAATGATAGTTAGTCTTGCTGCTTATATGTTATGTGTTCTTGTAATTGCTATGTTCACTATGTATCGAATGAAGCAAAAAAGTATTCGTATTCGTATTCCGTCCCTGTGTGTGTGTGTGTGTGTGTGTGTGTGTGTGTGTGTGTGTGTGTGTGTGTGTGTGTACGTGCATATTTCGAGAATGTGCGGATGCACACTTGCATATGTGTGAAATCCAGGCAGTGTTTTGGAATGTACTGCAGTGTTCGCGAACTGGCAAATATGTTTGCGTGTGCACGTTTGGATGGGATTTGTTTGTATGTGGAAACTCATCTTCTGTCTGCTTCCGCGTTCGGCCTCACCCTAGGTTGACTTATTCGTATGTAAGGCAGAAATATATTTTGTTCCAGTACATTGGTATATGCGTCTTGACCAGGATTAATGCTACAATGCGATAAATGGTAAATCAAATGGTATCATACTGAAAAATTACAATTCATCTCTGCCGACGCCAGTCGCTACGGGGATGTTTGCTTCTACTCGCCAGGCACAAAGTGACGTGTGGTGTGCGACTTTGGAATAATCGATATATTAACATAAACGTTACAAGTCCCAGGGTCCTCGATTCATGGTACTGACACATTTTAAATTTCAAACAGATTGAACTCACTGTTTCAGATATATTACTCGGACTGTTTTGAATTGACTGACCCACCTCAGAAGGTACTTTCTGCAGTGTGACCTTTCGAATATGCGCCAAGAGTGCACTGCGCACACCGTATGGCTCCAGCCTACTCTCCACCCTACATCTGACCAGATCACCCGCCACAAGAAACGGCAAAAAATGTTATGCATACTGATGTCTGGGCCCAGGGATACAACCTTAACTTATATTGCGTACGGCGAATCGGCTGACTGAATCAGCAGGCAATCTCCCCTTTGTCGATGTGACCGTTAGTCGTTGCCTGTGAATGTAGCTGTTCACATGCCAGGTGACAACGAATTTCAAATCTTAATATTAGAACCAATTGATGGGCATGGGTATTTTCATATTTATTATAAACTGTACTCAACTTCTCCACATAGCACTTCCAGTTTTGCTTAAATTGGAACCGTTTTTTTTTTTTTGTGTGTGTTTTGTTTTTGTTTTGTTTTTTTTTTTTTTGTGTGTTTTTGTTTTTTTTGTTTTTTTTGTTTGTTTGTTTGTGGGTTTTTTTTTGTTTTTTTTTGTTTGTTTGTTTGTTTGTTTGTTTGTTTGTTTGTTTGTTTTTTTTTTGTTTTTTTGTTTTTGTTTTTGTTTTGTTTGCTTGTTTTTGTTTTTCTGTTTTTGTTTGTTTTGTTTTGTGTGCCTTTCTCCGTTTATGGGTTTCTTTTCAAATTCTGTTGGTATTGTCACTGAGCATGCGTGAGGAAATTTCCTTTTATGAGAGGGCATCCTAGCTGACGTCACAACTTTATCCTGACATGCACACCAAGCCGAGTTGCTCAGTGACGAGTGTAAGAGAACGGGCGTTCGAGACCATACAACCTCACTCGACTGCTGCCACGAAAATACGCTGTTTATACATAGTTACCGCGTTATAACAGCACCCTCATCATCCTCCAACCTCTCCTCTCAAGACAGAGCCACAGAGTACAGTTGCTCAAGGTGGAACCTGGTAGACTGGTAACAATGTGGTATCCGCAGAGATGCCAGCAGCGTGCTTTGCTCTTTTTAATTTATTGTTTTATGTTCCAAATTTTTGTACACAAAGTCTATTGATTACTTTCATTGAAGTATTTGTTAATAAACATTCACCTCAATGTGAATAAAGTCGGTACGAAATTACTATATCATGTATTTTGATCATACAAGCTCGAAGCTTTACCTCGGTGTACAACGTGCTTTTGTGACATCTTTTGTGATATCAATGAATTATAATCCCAGGAGAGCTTGGTAACCTTTATATATATATATATATTCTTTTTATTTCACCAAAAGAAAGATAATCTTTAGGCTTTACCAACACTATGCGTAAAAAAATGTACACACAAATGTTATATCTACTACAGAGTTCAATGGAATAATTGTTACACCCAAAGTGTCCAGTTATTTGCCTGTTAGCAATTTGATTCTGCGTGGTATATCACGAAGACTGAAACATCACATTTGTGTTTAAAATTCAGCTTGACAGTCAGCTAAAACGCGTTTAAGGCTTTATATGCTGTGCCTATTGTATCATATACAGAAAGTCTTTCAACGTTCTACTTGTAGTTAGAATGTTCAGAGTAAATTTAGGCGTGATATAGAGGGGCTAGTTGGGAGTGTTTTTTCTAGTTGCTTATTATTCAAAATGTCACATCTTAATATTCTGTATTCTGTGTTGCGGTATGGGACCGACTCTGTTTTTTAGGCATGGATCAGTTGTGTATCGGCCATTGGTCTTCTAGGGCATCCTTCTGAAGATTCGTTGGACACGTTAGTCTCAGTGGTACTCAATTGGAGTCATGCCAGGAAAAAATCCTGGCCAGGGCAAAACACATACATTATTGGTCTCCATAAACTCCCATGGCCACACGGACCGGTTGCATACGTGCATTATCTTGCCCAAGCAAGTCAATATCAAGGTGGTTCTGAAGAAAGGGTGGGAGATGGGCTAGATTTTCATAAATGTACTATTGAATGGATGGAAGATAAGTACGGGGACAATGACATGAGGTCTACTATGCACGTTGGCCACTTTATTTGTCTTTTCTCGCCCCTGGATGCGGTCCTGACGTGTACAAAATTTTGGATCGGCCTCCCGGATATACATAATGCATCCGAGTATTTGTCTGTTTGTAGGAACGCAAAATTGAGGACATGGGGAGATTTAGAACTCTTCTGTGAAGCAAATTGGCCATTTTCGTAGACGAAAATAACTTTATTTGCATAAGACTTTTGTTGCCCTTGACGGACGCGAAGTTGACATGTTTGCGCCTTTTTGGTCTATCAAGCGGGCTCTGGGTCGTGACTTCACGGAAATGAGTCAATGTAATACGGTGTCAGATAGCGGTAGAGAAAGCATTAGCAGTAGGTGAGCAGAGAATCAGCTAAATCTCAGTTTGCTAGGTTCTTTTCCGAAGAGGACCTCACTGAGTATGAAGTGGAAGATGTAGGGTCAGAAAGGGAGAAGGACAGAAAAACTCAGCCTTACCAGAAGGAGCTACGGGGGTTTCGACACAGCCGGTCAAGTTTGCCGGTGCAGCTGGTGCATAGTCTTTGACCAGCACTGACCATGCCTTGTGCCATAGCTGCGACAGAAGATCACCCAAACTGGCGCATGGGGACTTTAGACAAGTATTGGTAAGGGATGCTTTTCAGAAGTCATTGTGCGAACATTTCCATATAAGTGACTGGTTGAAGTTTATGACAGACTATCTTGTGCAGTGGCCGAAAAGCCAATACTAGCAGTATACTCTAGGCGCTGAAACGGTGCAAATGTCAACTCAAAACCAGTTGAATTTTGAATGAAAGACCTGGGTGCAGCAGGCTCTTAGTGTTGTTCTATCTATTGATTTACAACAGGGCTAGGGATACGTGAAGCTAAACATCTAATCGCATTGGAAAGTATCTGTGAGTCCGGTGCATGCCTAATCCGATTAAAATGACTACTGTTGTATACCGCAAACTTCAAAACTGGGCAATACGCAAGCAATAGATCTTATGCACGGTCGCCATTTTGAATCAATTAGCGCCATGTTGGGAAATTGCATTCCGGGATTAATTGTAGTACGCTGCTGAGATCAGTCTGAGGGCTGCATTGATATTAGATAGCTCGCTGTGTTAAGTTTCACTCGTTGTTTAGCGAGTTTTTTCACTAATATGGTCGGACAAATGTAACATATATTTGGTTTCTGAAGGTGTAGTATAGAAACTATCTTGTCTCCAAAAACAATATGGAAAATTTAAGTCTATAAGGGGGAAAATAAGTTAAAGTTAAGGATGTCCTTGAGACTTGAGCAAATATCATCAATTCACTGTGGTGTTTCTTTGTTTGCTTGCATCCCTATTTTCTCATCTTTTTCTTTCGCTTGTGGGTAGTTTTTTATTTTTCCCTTCTTTTTCTCCTTTTTTCCGAGTTAACTGTTGCGGTTCGATCGTACTTTAAGAAGTGTGATTTTCTTTGACGCGGAGGTCTGCCTTTCAATGAGAAATAATCCCTGGACAAAATGAGCATAAAAATGCAACAGAGAGACCGCATCTATCTGGTTAAGCGCGGGTTTCAATGATCTTTCAATGAAGGGAAACCGCAAACTCGTGGACACATCGAACATAGCCAAATGTCATTTTTGGTGCGCTTACTGTCAAACAAAAGGCACAATAATACTAACGACAACTTGCACAAACTTCAACAATTTCTCTTCAAATCAAGAACGTAGACTTGCGTTAAGACATCCCTTTGATAATCAAAAGGTTTGAAAGACATATACAAACGAACAAGCGTACGTGCAAGACACATTTTGCTCCTGCAAACACTCTATATTTTTGTTTCTTTCTGTGTGTGTGTGTTTCTCTTGGTTTAAACGTATTTTATTTCTCAAAATACATGTACGAGTGGGGAGCAGGCAACGCCTATACGAGCCCACCCCTTGTGCGGATATCGATGCAACTTGGTACATTTAAGCGTGTTGCACATCTTTGCAATGTACATGTGTATTATTTCAGTAATTCTTTTTATTTCACGCAATTACCCTAAAAATACCGACTTAAAATGGGAAAACAACGTGTTAGCGATATGAAATTTGGCTCCTAAGTCTTCAAAGTGTGCTTTCTGAAACCATTAGTACGTGTTAAGTACTTGGCCTTTCTCTGTGTTAACGATGTTTGCACAAAATTAATCACCCGGTGCTTAAGCTATGAAAGAGTTTACGAGATTAGCACAAGTACTGGTTGCTTTAAAAAAAACTACTTGTGAAAACAACACGCAAAGAAACAACATACGGGTTGTTAGTTGAGGAGCGCATGGTAAAAATATCTGTAGTTTTCAACGTTAAAATGAATATTTTTTCGGTTATGATTAAGAAAACTCACCTCATAGGTTTAAACATATGTATCTATACAGGATTGTCCAACATTACTTCTAGATGACTAATAACATGGGTTGTCGAGCTGAATATGAAAAAGGTGGAAGAGCAAAATCTCAGCTTATCAATATGATTAATTTCTGCTACAGATGAACACGTCAATGTTTTCATGTATGACATTGCGTAATGAAAGTTGAACATTTCCTATTTTCATATCTGACCCGGATTATTCAGAAATCAAAGTTTGTAGAAGAATACCTTAGTTTTGAAACAACTTTGCTCGAAAAACAACCTGTATTTATCTTTGAAAAATCAGTAATAAAGGAAGAAAAAATTTTAGGGAACGTAATCTTTCTTTCTTTCTTTACCTTTACTTTCTTTCTTTCGTTCTTTCGCTCGTTTAACTACTAACATATCTATCTATCTATCTATCTATCTATCTATCTATCTATCTATCTATCTATCTATCTATCTATCTATCTATCTATCTATCTATCTATCTATCTATCTATCTATCTATCTATCTATCTATCTATCTATCTATCTATCTATCTATCTATCTATCCATCTATCTATCTATCTATTCTTTTATCATTGGCCATAGTGTTTACACGTTGTTGCAAAACACACAATACGATTTGCTTCCTGAAGGAATATGATTCAGATGACAGGGTTACCCAGTTGGAATGGATATATTTAAACTAAACTGTATAGACTGATCGCAATGTGCAAATGTCATCATTCAAAGTTACACGGCAAACGTTGTATGACAAGGTCATGGGCACGTATTTACACAATTTTCAGTCCTTTCCAGGACAGGAATTCTTCTTATCCATTGTTTTCCCAGTTTTTATTTGTTGGCAAGGGATAAACTTTACGTTGTTTGCCGCAGGAATAAGTTGAAAAGCACACAGCCAAATAACAAATTAAACTTCTCATGGCTACATGTGTAATTTCATAGTCGACACAGGTATCGCCATAACGGCTCGCATACTACAAATAAGTCCACAATGCACTGCGCGTCAAAAAATTTGGCGCATGCGCTGTGTCGCGAGCATAAGATCTATTGACCACAGCTTGAACACACAAAAGCCACACAATGGGAGGTGCTGCTGTTTTGGCAGTCTTAACGTGCAACGCAAACTGCGCAACCGCGCAAGAAGGCCTGCCTTCTTTGTTTAATATATATATATATATATATATATATATATATATATATATATATATATATATATATATATATATATATATATATATATATATGCTAAAAGAAGAAAAAAATCACGGTTAAAGGGCGTTGCCCTAAATGAGTCCCGTTGGCGTAAAAAGTAGGAAATAGTGAAGCACTGTGTGGCAAAAATAGGGTAGACTCCATTGAAGAAAGACAACTCCACGCGAGACAGCAAATCACGGACAGAATATATGGCCTGCCTTCTCCAACCAGTCACTTCTATTGTAATTTTCGTACAATGACTTTTGACAAGCATCCTTTACTAGTCCAAACTTTGCAAGCGCCAGCTTTGGTCATCTTGCATGGCATTGGCACTGCAGCTGCAATTTGATCAGTGTGGACGAACACATACTTATGAAGCAGAAATGTAAAAGAAAAAGTCAGGCACCCCTCATGAATGGAAACTTAAGGCGGGAAAGAAATCATAAAAGACCCCGACGTAAAAATATTTAAACAATAAATATAGTAAATCAAGCAGAAACTGGAAGCGGTTCACTAAACAAAGAAACAAAGTGACCAAAGTAAAAAGTGAAGACATACACTCATACTGCCGTAAAAAGGTGTACTGCAGGCCCAAATTCCAAAGATTTCTGGCCCACAATCCGCCCATTCCTTCTTTAAAAAGGTGGCTTGTCTAATCAAACAATTACACTATGTGGTGATGAAAATGTGATCACGATCAAAAACAAGTTTGCGAATTTGTAAATTGATATTTTGTTAAGATGACTAAAGATATAGGTAACATAGAGCGGTCCAGCCCCTCTGCAGATGACAACCCCAGTTTTGTGGCAATAAAGGCTAACGTGCCGGACCTAACAGTCAAATTTTCTTTTACACCTGTAACCAAAAACAATGTTTCAAAACACTTGAGTAAGGTCGGCGGCAGGAAGGCAATAGGCATAGATAATACTTCAGTTAAAGCCCTCAATATGATCAAACCTTCTATCTTGAGACGTAATACTCAGCTGATAAATCAAACATTCCCAACCAAAAAAAGGCGAGAATAGTCCCTGCCCACAAGAAAAACGATATACACTGGACAAGAAAAAATTACCGTCCGGTCAGTGTATTGCCAATTTGTATCAAAGCTGTTTGAACGAGGAATATCAATTCATCTCGGCAGCCACTTTGAAACACTTTTTCACTCTGACCTGTATGTTTTTAGACCAAGATACAGCACCAAAGCACCCCCGTAGCTCTTATTAAAGAATAGAAAAAAAATAGATTAACAGATGTATGTGGGTGCTATTCTAACTGACCTTTATAAGGCATTTGACTTGATCCCTCATAGTTTATTGCTGCAAAAGCTTCGAGCAAACGGCCTCCATGAAAGTGCAGTCAAGACCTTAGAAAGTTACCTCAGTGACAGACTACAATGTGTTAGTATCGGTAATAGTACAAGCTCTTACATGGGAATCCAAAAGGGAGTCCCCCAAGGCTCAATACTTGGGACTTTGCTGTTCAATATTTTCACAAACGACATTTTTTTTATTTATCAACAGAACCAATCTCTTCAATTACGCAAGCAAACCCTGATAAATGTCAGGGACTTGCTGTTGGTAAAAAGACCTTTGAACAAATGCCAATTTTAAGAGTACACGGTGAAGACATTCCGTGCCAGGAATGCATAAAATTACTGGGAATACAAATTGATCAACTTCTAAATTTTGATTCCCTTATAAACCAAATTTGCAGAAGGGTTTCAAACCAGATCAATGCTTTAAAACGAATATAGAAGCACCTATCTGTCTTGCCGTATATCTATCTAGCATGTCTTCATCATGTCCATATTTAACTACTGTCCACTGATCTGGCTTCACTGTACTGCTGAAAACATAAAAAATCAGGAAAGTCTACACCTCAAAGCATTGCGTTTTGTATACAGAAATTTCACCAGCACTTGTGAGAATTAACTGCAAAAAGCCAATACATTTTTTCTGCAGTTAAGTTGGCTAATGCTGACAGCCATAGAAACCTTCAAAATCTTCAATGGTGAAAAGCGAACCTACATGTCTAAATCTGTAACCCGTGAGGACCCAAAATACAATTTTAGGTATGCCAATATTTTAAATATTTCAAATTTCCGAACTGAAAAATATAGTAAAAAACCGTTTCAGATATACATGTGCTCCAATTTGGAATGAGCGTCCGCAGCATATCAGATTAGCCTTAACCTCCCACTTCAATAGTTTCAAAACACTTTGAATGACATGGAATGGTACGCAATGTAAATGTGTTATCTTCAAAATGTAACATTTAAGTTTGTTCACCAATATGGCTGCACTGTGTGAGCATTATATATATATATATATATATATATATATATATATATTTATTTATATGAATGATCATTAATTTGTTTGTTTATCATATACATATATATATATATATATATATATATATATATATATATATATATATATATATCTTAGCAGTCAGCTGTAAAATCTTTGCGAGCTTATGCTTTTATGTTGTATCTTGTACCGACTTTAAATATAGATTACTCTACTCTACTGTACTCTCTGTGGGCACAGACTCGATCGGTTCCAGTTGCATCGGCAAAGGCCGGCTTTGTCGTAGCCCGTGGCTCCTTGCAGCATCGGTTCACTATGGTGGATGAGTTCAGACTGGACAAAGGGGGAACAGTTTCTTGTTTGCACCCCCAGTGAAATGCAATAAGCCATGAGCACACTGACATTCACTGCTGTGAGTCAATGTTTACACTCGGAGTTGGTGTGGAATCTCCCTTCCGTGACGTCACAGACCCCCGCTGGTCAAACTATGAGGGAAAGTAGCGATGTTTGACGAGTGCAACCACCAAATGAGACGCGATCGCGCACAATAGAATTGTGAATAAAGCTTATATTAAGTCATCCCAAAGGCAAATTTCTTCACTAAGTGCTATAACAATTCAACCCCATCACCTTTCATTAAAAATAACGTACGTGGCGAGGGAGAACTTAAAAGGCATATTTAATACCCCCACATACTCTTTAACTCAGTTTTGGTATTCATAGTGTTTTGAGAGGAGCGACACGCGTTTTCGCAGCGCAAATTGTGGTTAAAACGCTGTCATACTAATATTCGCATGAAGGGTAACTCACGGTAGCATACGCCCGCTCTGAGACAGCGTCAAATGTGTGAAGAGATATCATATCTTTACCAACTGGCATAACACATTGCTGTATTTTGATAGTGTTCAGATGTGCTAGTTCTTCAAACCAACGATTCCAGACGTTTGCGAGTACTATTGGTAGTATTTCATCCCATTCAAGCCCTTTGACCCATGCATGTTTCTGACTACCCACGGTTATCAGAACAACAGAAACTTTAGTTGTGTCTAATGCATTTTTTTCCGCCTAAAAGGGATACATTGGATTCGGTAATAGTTCAATCGAGTCGTAATTCCAATGCAACATTATGTTCAGTAACTATCGGTAGAACATTCGTCCAACACAGCATTTATTGTTAAGTTCCGACCTTTATTCTGCAGAACAACCTGCAACACGTAAGACACAATTATCCAATTTGCTTTTGCTGAGAGACAGTGTATGTCCCAGCCTGCTGTGGTGCATGTGATGGTTAACTTGGTCGTTGATTATCTCCAGATTGTATGGTTACGTGCCCCAGCTCAGCTAGGGTATCACTGTTGTATCTGCTGCAGTTGCTGCTACACTGCCATTTTGACTTGTCTCTTGTCCCCCTGTGTGGAGTAAATGTTGATGTCTTTTGGCAGTTGTCTGCAGCACACCTCCACGAGTTTCTACAAACTCGGCCTCGATGTGTGTTTCCCAGGAAACGGAAACACAGCCTTTTTCCCTTTGAATTGTCCCATCGTTTGTCAGTCAGAAGAGATTTAAATGTTTGGCAGCTCCATACTTTGTGGGAGTGATTTTTGGAAATGATGCATGTTGCTTTGTCTTGTGGAGTTCCTCGTATAATGAATGCTCTTGATTTCGGTTTTGCTTCTTTGGGTTGGTTGGATTTTGTCAAAACCGTCGACGGTTCAACCTGCATTGTGACCTGAATCCGAGAAAGCTAGATCAGGATAAAATGAGATGCATACATTCTGATCTTTCTGATGAATTTGATATAATTTCTATTCGTGAAACCTGTTTTTTCTCAAATTGCATAGGATGAAGACTTTACGATAACCGGCTTTCACATGATACGTCGTGATCGTCCCAATGCTGTCGGTGGGGTAGTTGCCATTTGTGTGTCTTGTTCTTTTGTTGTAAACCGACAAATGGACTTTGTTGTTCCTGACTTTGAAAAGCTGTAGTGTAAAGTTTTGCTACATTATAATAAAATCATTTTTGGCGTAATTTATAGACACACACCCCCCCGACTCTTTTTTGACTCTACTGCCAATCAATTAGTTATTGTCTATCGCAAATTATGTCTCGCTTTGGACCAACAGAAAGAGGTGAACTTCGTATTCTTAGATATAAGTAAGGCCTTTGACAAGGTCCGGTACAAGGGTCTGCTAAACAAACTCGAGAACAATGGAATGCGGGACAAGTTATTTAATTTGTTCTCGATTTACCTTAATAACCGTCAACAGTGCGCTATAATCAATGGTGAGTGTGCAAGTTAGGGACTGTCCAAGCTTGTGTCCCCTAGGCCTCTGTTTTAGGACCACTTCTGTTCCCCATATATATTAATGACATTGTGGACCTTTTCCAAAGTAATATCAAGTTTTTGCCAATGATACATATCTTTATTAACAGTGGATAACACTGTGACTGGTGGTGAATTCTTAAATCTTGATCTCTCCTCCATTGATAAATTGGCCAATGAATGGCTCATTACATTTTATGCCATCAGAACTGATAGTTTGATACTTTCACCCAAGATAACTGTTCCAACCCCTCCCCCCCCCCCCACCGTTCCCCCCCCCCCCCACACACACACACGAAAATTTCAAGGTCACACTTTGCAGGAAGTTAATAGCTTCACACAATACGTACAGATTTGCGGTGGGCGAATCATATAAGGGATATTATTGTGAAGACAGGGAAATTACTGACTATTATGAAAAGTTTATGATACCGTCTTGACCGCCGAACTCTTGAAACCATTTTTGTCTCCTTCATTAGATTCATTTTAGAGTATGGAAGTCCTGTCTGGAATGAGTCCACGGTTACAGACGCCAAAAAGCTCGATGGAGTTCAGCTTACTGCAGCCCGTATAGTTCCTGGCGCAATGCCCGGCACTGCAAATGCTAAACTTTATGAATAACTTGGATGGCAAACGTTGGCGTATCGTAGAGGAAGTGCTCAGCTAATCCTGATGTATGAGATTGTCAACCAGCTAGTCCCAGATTACCTTCAATCTGTAATTCCAAATAGTTTTAATCCTTAAACGTCTTCTCACTATACTCGTCAAAGATTTGACCTACCTCATTTTCGAGCTCGCACACATCTGTTGAATAATGCATGCTTCCCATCAACAGTTCGCTTTTGGGATGAGCTCCCTCTGGACAACTTTGAACCTTGACCAGTCATGTAACATGTGTGTGTCATACAACGTTCTATTAATATATTTCGTTCCCTATTCTCCAACTGGGATACATATAGTACATTGCCCTATTTCCAATTGTGGCATATAATTTAATCTACAAAATTATTGTTTGCCTGATTGAAAAATAAATACGTTAAAAAAAGATACGTACTCGTACTTCAGCTTCTAACCATTCACTGAGAGACACCATATTTCTTATCACTTGATAAGCAGAGTTTGTAGTGGCTTCCAAGCGCTGGATGCAATTTAGATTTTTCAACAAAGCAAAACATTCTGTTGCACTCAAATCATTCCTTGCGATTGTTCTCTTTTCATATTATCATGGGAAGTTCTATTTTGTCTGAAAACTCCTTCAGCCCTTTCACATCGCTCATTGATATCGGCTTCATTGGTCT
>OZ026621.1:39366414-39376414 GCA_964020975.1 Hermodice carunculata
TTTCATTTTTATTGTTTTCTTGTCTTTTTTGTTTTTGTTTTTTGTTTTTTGTTTTGTTTTTTATTATTTTTTTGTTTTCTTGTCTTTTCTGGTTTTTGTTTTCTTTCTGTTTTATTTATTGTATTTTGGATGAATGCAGATTTTTTAAATGAAGTGCTGCATATATCGATAATATAGTTTCATGTGAGCCGGAAGTGCTTGGACTCATTACAGTTATGGTAACATGCATTTGGTGGATATTGATTGGTCAGATGTGTTGTGACATGTCTGATCTCCAAATATATCCACAAAACACATGGTGGGCAGAGCAGCAAAACAGACATTTATTAGCCAGTCAGATTTAAGCATTCTCGTAAGTGCAGTGTATTATGTGAATTTTCGGACGGCAACACGGGTCGAGTTGATCTTTCTACATACAAACATTATTTGTGCAGGAACAGGACGATTGTAAGTGATTGAAATCAACTTTATTCAAAGCAACATCTGTTAATGAAAAAAAAAATAGTTTAGAGTCATGCAGTAAATAGACTAAGGGAAAACTACCTCCTTATGTGCTAATAACCATGGCGACAAACACCCCTTCCCCCGTTTTGCCCTCGTTAAAATAAGATAAGATACGTTTCATTTCAGACTAAAAAAAGTCGACAGAAGACATTACATAAAATACATAAATATGTCACGTGGCGAGCGTCAGTCGCTTGTTTGGCTTTGGGTTTGCTGTGCAAAATCAGTCTCGCAGAAGGAGGAGTCGTATCTGCCCATCTTTTGCCGCAGGGGTAACTATTCCATGCCCTGGATTTGACCGGTCACATGACTTTAAGTATAAGTTACTGAGCTGCCGTAGCAAGTTCCTGGCACTTTCATTTGTGCAAACATCAGTTATAGATACCGTACCGATAGCCTTAGCTGTTTCACCGCCAGCGATCTTCAACGGCCTGTATATTTTCGTACTCCCAACTCTTTCAAAGGTCGTAAAATATTTGTTTTTCAGCAATTATCAGCCACACTTCTAAATACATACGTGCTGCCTGCCCGAATGATGATGGAAACTTCAAACGATCACTGGCAAGTTTTATAAGATCTAGCTAAATTACTTGCCTAATTTTGAAATAATGTTATTCGTGTCTTTTTTAAGTTCAAGGTAAAGTTCTCAAACTCACTTTCTCTGCTGCCAAAAAGTGCAGGTTATGTTTGTTGACCCCCACCCCCAACCCCCACCCCCTCTGCCTGCGGCATCATTCTGGCTGAAGCCCCTCATGAATGGAAGTCAAGCGCGGCTTAACAAAACTTCCACTGCGTATATAGCCATCAAAGTTCATATTAGTCTGATGCACAGGTGACATTATCCAATATACTTCCTCATTTAAATGTGCTAGGTAATAATTTTTTTATGTTTCGTCATATACCTTTATTTATGAACCAGATGTTTAGAGTGAGATGTTGTTTTTTTTTTCAAATCTGTCAATGTGAGATTTTTATGTGACTCAAAATTAAAGCTTTAATATAGGAACGCTGTTCACTCAGATCACCTTCCATCATCATCATCGTCGTCGTCGTCGTCGTCGTCGTCATCATCATCATCATCATCATCATCATCATCATCATCAATCACAGGCATGCTCGCACTTTTGTGACAGGTCTTTCTAAATCCGCGAATCCGCAAAGGTACTAGTACTGTCACTGATACCAGATGATCTACATACCTGACATTTCGCACGCATATGATAACACCGTCCCGCAATACTTGTCATTCACGATACCATGGATACCATATTGCATTAGATGAGCACAATATTCTGAATTTCCACTATTATTAGGTTCTCCTGGAGCCCATGGTATACAATGTGCCTGGAAGAAATACATTTTGATATTAAGCAGTACGATGAACAAATATATATATATATATATATATATATATATATATATATATATATATATATATATATATATATATATGTACAAATAGAAGACCATTTAGGGACAGAGCAACTTAATGGGTGTTACAATTTAATCGAAGATAAGTGAAGAAAGAATTGTAAATTGATACTCTTAATATGGAAATGTTATCTGTATACAGGTTGCCGTGTTGTGATTTACAGTATCGAGTTATAAATTTGAAATAAACCTAAAATCAAAATCGTTAGCAGAGAGGCAGTGGGAGGGTGCATTATGCGCAGCCGATTCAGTTGGATTTTGAAAAGTAATCTTTGTATACGTAAATTTTAGCAGCGCGTTTTGAAAACCCCGCTTCAGTCTCTTTAATAGATAAGCTTAAAAGCTTTAGGAATTTGTCTCATGTTTCTTGTAAAGATTTACATTCCATACCTTGTTTAAACAGTCACACACACACACACACACACACACATATGTGACTGTGATCACTTTGCACTGAGCTGCTCCATTCACTCATTTCTTCATTCATTAAAATTTAATTAATTCAAATATAGATCAGTTGGTGAAAATGTGATAGTAAAATAAACAGTTGCAGCTAGACCACTTGTAAAAACCAAGGGAAATCCTAACAAGGACTGCAACAATGGACATCTTGCACCAGAAATGTAAAACAAAGTCTATGATGACACCTA
This sequence comes from Hermodice carunculata, assembly GCA_964020975.1. Lineage (NCBI taxonomy): Eukaryota > Metazoa > Annelida > Polychaeta > Eunicida > Amphinomidae > Hermodice > Hermodice carunculata. Next base: position 39,369,000 of record OZ026621.1, read on the forward strand.
CCCCTCACACAATTAAGCTGTATTTAACTGCCAACCCTGAGTCAATGTATCAACGTAATGTGTCAGGTTTGTGACATTTGAGAAAATACTGTCAATTTTGAGTATTTTTTAAAAATTGAGTAAATGTGCATTTAGGCATGTCAGAAAAGAATGAAAGTTATTCGCATTTATGCCAAAAACATGTTATGAAACAATTTTTCTTAACAGGATTTTAAGTACAATTAATAACACCAAGCCAACAGTGTTGCTGAGTGAAATATGACAACCGTACATACGTCAAAGCTTTCGCGAGATTTAAGACAATTGATAATATAAACATGTAACAGTAATGCATTAACATGCTGCACGAGTACTCTACTACCATGATGTAGCTCCACACAACCATTCGCCAGGTGTACAAATACAAAGAACAGCTCGGGGCATAGAAAGGGAAGTTCAGGAGGGATACATACATTTTTCACCAATTTTATATGAAAAGAAACAAGAGTTTCGACCCTCTCAAATATTTTTAGAGGGTATTTCAGGTTTTTGAGCTGGTACTTTAACCCCATTTGGGATGTTATCGGGAACACCGCATATATATATTAAGCACAATGCAATCCTTTGCGAGTATGCGATGTTTTCTTTTCATATCTCTTTATGCAGTTTTTCTGTCTTGTCCCCCTGCCTCTGTCTCTATCTTGAATATATTTATGTCGTTTGGCCGTTTATCGTGTTGTCTTCTGTTGCCCTACTGTCAGTCTCTGTCTGTTTTATTTTCCACCCTCTCATCTGATCTCCTTTTTTCTTCTATAAAGTTGTTAAATGCAAAGGTTGTCTACTTGAATAAGGACCATTACCTCAATTGCTTCGCCGACCCAAACGAAGGGCTTGTGACGTATCCTGGTCGGGTCACTTAATCCAATCCATACTTGAGTGAGGTTATAATTTTTCATCCAATCTGAAAAATATGAAAATTATCAAGTGGAGTGACTATATTACAGACGGAGGTACGTTACCTTTAAATGGCGGTGTGGGAACCATTGCGCTGGGACAGGCATGGGTGGTGATGTGTGCACATGGATGGACGATCTGCATGTATTTGTATGGGGATAATGTTTTCTGTTGGTGTGTGTGTGCGTGCGCACGCCTGGATGAAAGTAACTGTCACTCAATAGTGAAATAAAAAATTTACTGTGAGTACCTTTGTGATTGGAATATGTTGCTGTGTTAGCATTTTTCATAGTAATACTGCAGCCTCCACTTGTGTGGAAGCATGGATGCTGGTGTTTGAAACAAAGTGCAATAGTCTTTGTCACAACGCCATAACTATGTCATAAAGCCCTACGCTCAAATCACGTATTAAAATTCAGGCCTGATTTGGTGAAAAGAATTGACTAGTCTCCCGTATATATTCGTAAAAAAATGATAATACTAAATTAAAAAAAAGAAGAAATTAGCAAAGCCCAGTAGGCTTTGATTCATGTACTCTTTATATGTTAGTGTGTGTGTTGTATGTATGTACGCATTTATGTATGTATATATGTATGTATGTATGTATGTATGTATGTATGTTTGTAGTATGTATGCATGTATGTATGTATGTATGTATGTACGTATGTATGTATGTATGTATGTATGTATGTTTGTATGTATTTATGTATGTATAGATGTATGTATAGATGTATGTATGTATGTATGTGTGTATGCATGTGTGTGCATGTATGTATGTATGTATGCATGTGTGTGCGTGTATGTATGTATGTATGTATGTATGTATGTATGTATGTATGTATGTATGTATGTAGGTATGTATGTATGCATGCATGCATGTATGTATGTAAGTAGGTATGTAGGTAGGTAGGCAGGTATAATTCATAAGGATTAAATAACCCAAAACTACTATCACAGCTAAATCTGTTTCTACAAGTTGTAATTGTAACAACAAAGTTGGGGCCCCCATTATTGTTGCAATTGAGTAATTCTAATGCTAATTACTAGTTTCTCTAGACTATTGTGTTTTGACTCTTGCTAAGGTTGTCTTCTCGTTTGTGTGGTGACATATACTTTCTGTCTTTCTCTTACTGCTTTTATTATTGCTTGCAATACTAACTCCCCCAGCTGCCTAGTTGGCAGAAACTGGGAATTCACGCAAATCTGTCTTTCAATTACATTCCCTACTATCTGTAAAGCTTTTGCTGCCAAAAAACTTTACTGTACTACTTGGCTGCTACATCGCTGGTAGCTATGTACTTTTGCCAGGGTCACGCCCAGGTAGAGTGGGATTGAAATCAAAAAGCACAGCTATGCTCAATATATAAATATAACATATATTTGTTAATGCTGTAACATGATTTATACTTAGATTACAACAGATCGAAAATAATAAACTTCTTTGGCCACTTAAGTGCATAATAAAAATAATGTGTATTAACGTTCCCTGAAAGTTTATGAAAACTACAAATTTCAGCAGGCCTAATGCACTTGTAAAATTGTTTTAATGCAACAGATGGAAATATCAATTCCACAATTTTCAATGTGAAACATGCAGTCCACATTTTAAATTATTTCCTAAATAATAATTGTTTTTACCATATAACAATGTGTACTCTTTATACTGATCAAGTTTGATAAGTTGGCCTCCGTCCTGTGAGCAAATTGTGTTGGCTTCATCCCATGACTTTGCTGTGGTGACAAGTTTATAACATCGACCATGAAATTCCAGCCAGTTAAGTTTGCAACCACCTGAAATGAAAGACATACTTGCTCAGTGGATTTGCAACTAATCGGGTTTAGAAATATCTGAAATAAAAGACTTGGTCAGTTTATCAATTCCTGACCAAATAGGTTAACAGCCTCGTGATTTGAGTCATAGGAATGAATTTAGTACCCAATAGAATTGTGACCAATCAGGTATGTAACCAGTTGAAATGAAAAATTACTGAACTCTCTGCAATTCAAGCCAATTAACCTTGCTTTACCTGTTTATGCCATGAAATTCTGGCCAATTAGACTCACGCCTATCTGATGTAAGACCTAGTTACTTCATAGAATATGAACAATGAGGTTTGCACCGCAAATGACATGATGAAAATCCGTTTTATGAAAAAAATAAAAACAAAAGCAAAAAAAAAAAAAAAAAACACCAAAAAATCACCAAAAAAAAACCCAAAAACAAAACAAAACAAAACAAAACAAAACAAAAACAAAAGACAAAAAACAAAAAATTGTGCGTGTTTAATTTCGTGCAAACTCATTTTGTTCTTAAATTACAGAACTTTTGTGCATTTGAATTACGCGACACCCCATGCCATACAATGTAGAAAAATACAATACAACTTATTTTCGAGCATTTTATTTTCACGCTTTGGATGGTATCGCAAAAAGCGTGAAATTAAATCACGAGCGAAAATTTCCAGGACCACAGTTTTTTTTTTTGGGGGGGGGGGTGAAATACCGATCCGACGATATTTAATATCAGAAGGATAACGCAACATGGGAAAGCTACTTTTAACTGGCTTTGTTGAAAAACGGCAACAAACTTAAAAAGAAACAATCTGTAAGAGTTTTTTTTCTAATTTATTGCATAGGTTTTAGTTTATTTGAGCTTGCAATCCTCAAATTTGAATGAATAAAATGTATACGTTTGCAAGTCATGATGATCTTGTTCGCAATTGTCCTGCCAATATTACCATAAACTAACCGTGTAAAAATGTTATTAACAGAATATTAGGTTTGGCAGCTTTTAGAAAATATATATGCAATCTGACTTTATATATGATTCAATGGTTACATATAACGAGAATCAATGCTAGCCTAAAACACACCCTCAAGCATATCTATTTATACTAGACAGCTATATATAACGTCGGATTGTTTTTTGTTTGGTTGTTTGTTTTTCAGTAATGCAACTAGGTAACTCTATAAAGTGTCCATATATTGTTATTTGGCATAAGATATGACACTAGTTTATAAAGTGACAAAGATTCAATGTAAACCTAATCAAGAGACGCAACTATGAGGTGTTAACAAAACCTGCTTATCAACTGTTTCTATTATGTACCAAAGGTTCTTGGGGTATTAATTATATAACTGTGGATATCGATGCCAGATTCATTGATGAATACATCATTGTCATTTAGTATGTATTGTGAGATAATCAAATTTGCACCCGTTAGTACATAGGGAGGCAACGTTGTGTAAAGAATATCGATAAGTATACTTCTTTTTAAATGCTACATTATTACACAATGGCAGCAATACATATTGGTCACTCTCAGCTATTGGTCGACTCTAAATGGTGCAAACATGCTAAAATGCCACACTGATTTTCTTTTTAAATTTCCTTCAACTTCAATTTTCCTAGGTACTGTATTTAATTAAAATGAAAATTTCAGAGCAGGGGACTCTGTTATGTATGAACAAACTGAATGCAAATACTGGAATTTTCACTGGAAAAAAATGTTGAAGATCTTATTTTTACCCCTTTCAAAATATAAAAGAGATACCTATATGTTTTCAAGCAATGATATGACAATGTAGCATTTATACTGCAACAAATTTGTGTCAAATATCATACTGATTGATGCATTTACGTTGTTAGTATATGGCTATGAGCTCTGAAAAAAAGGGGAAATTGCTCAAACAGAGCACCAATTTTGTTTGCCACCATACCAGGAATTATTTGGAATCATATTCAGTCCTTGTGTGGTTATAGCAGGGGTGCTTTTGTCCACCCATACCTTTGTAAGTTTGAAAGACGCATCCTGTATAAAAGTAGGAACATTGGCTAGCGTGCTTCGGCTATCACATATTGTGTTAACATTTTGTTTAGGACATTGAAAGCACCTATAAATCAATCAATTTATCCTGCTGGGTAGGTGTAATGTAGCCAATACATTGATTCTGAAAGATTAAATGCAAATTTAATTTTTTTGTAAAGAATCTTGTTTCCATCAACCCAAAACAGCCTACTTTTCTGGGAAACAAGAACATGCATGCCGAAAAGCAGTAGATATATATACATGTACATGTCCATCTACAGCTACTACTGACATGGTTTGAATGATGCCTGGCTCAAAGATTTTGTACTTTGCAAGATATATGATTTGTTTCAACCATAACTGCAGTAAACTTTCAATCCCATTATCATGTCAGAGGATTTTTTCCTGACTTTTTTATTTTGTTAATTTAGTTTCGGACATCACGTGATTTGTTTGCATTACATTCATCTGGAAGTTACATGTATATCGGTTCAGCAACAGGCATAAGATGAAAATGAATAAAGGCTATCATAGTTGTTGACAACATGTATAGTTTAAAAATAAGAACAAATCACAACATTTGATCTGTTTGAAAAAAAATGTACACAGAAAAGTGAAAGCACTGTTTGTACATAGACATATTCTTGTTACCACGTCTGAAAGAGGCTTCCAAGGCAGTGAAAGTTTAAAGTGAGCGAGGAGCATGGAGTCAGATCTCCTGTTTACCAAATGCTGCATACTTATTCAAAGGAAATTGTGAAGAAATCATGCATGGGGCGCATATACCATTTTCTGACATTTTAAACACAAACATATATTTAATATAGGCTATGTCGTGGTAAAAGTCAGGGCTAAGACGCATTATATTAATTCATCTAAATATGCCGAGTACATGTTGCATACATATTGTATGTTAAGACTACAGTGTCTGCAGGAAGGGTTACAGTTATAAGATGAGAAGAATACCATATGAATGAAAGTTTTTACTATCTCTTTTTGAAAAAAAAAAACAAACAAAAAGTGGAAGAAGAAATGTTATGAGTGGGATTGTTTTTTCCATGCGTATTTTTTGTAACCACGTACAGATGAATATTACTCATTCATTTAGTGACAACCTTATCCATCTATCTATCTATCTATCTATCTATCTATCTGTCTGTCTGTCTGTCTGTCTGTCTGTCTGTCTGTCTACCTGCCTGCCTGCCTGCCTGCCTGCCTGTCTGTCTGTCTGTCTGTCTGTCTGTCTGTCTATCTATCTATCTATCTATCTATCTATCTATCTATCTATCTATTTTATCTTGGTAGTCAGTAGATATTGCCATAATAATTGCCTCTGGATTGTCACTTATTTTGCAAAGCGTTCGGAAAGATGAACTATATAGCGCCATATTATTTCAATTCGTTGGCTGCTGATAAATATTTATACACAGTCGTCCGCTATGAATATATTTTGCCACACCATTTGGTCCATTATAATTGATATTGAAGACACTTAGCGACCCAACAAGTCAGTCATTGAAACTGTTCAGTTGTCGATTGGGAATGAGATATGCCGAAGCGTTTTGAAGAATATAAAAGGGAGAGGATCATGTGTCATAACCTTAAAACTTACCTGTACCAGTTGCTAGTGCAGGAGCAGGTGTTCCAGTGGGTGCAGGGGTAGTGACAACGGGTGGCGGAACCACTGCAGTCACATCCAAAAGGGTAATACAGATGGTGAGGGCAACCACAAGACAATGCACATGGGCAGCCATTTTATGCAATTTTGTTTTCGTTTCTTTGCTCTCCGTGTCCTTCAGCTGCTCCCCTGTTTACCGGAGGTTGCCTGAACAGAAACACCAGGGAACGTTTAACGTTTTGTATGTTCTCGTCCAAAGAATACAGACGATTTAGAATCACATAGCGGTAACCATGTGGAATTCTTTTGGTGAGTTGTCCCCCCTGAGTATTGTGCAATATGTTCACTGTTCAATCAATTGTCACAGTAACACTGTTATTGACCTCCCTTATTGTACCAATATTTATGTCAGACGAAGCATGTGGAGCAAGGACAATCTGGAAATTATTGCATTGTTATTTACAGCGACACGCATGTAATGGTCCCCAGGGGTAGATACATAATTATTTGAAAGTTAGCCTCAAATTGATGTTTTCGTAATATTATTGCCATATATGTTGCACTTGAAGTGACTCAAAACCTTAGGAGAACGCCCTAAGACAGTGTGGGCGCCAATTACTGAAGAACATACAGCATCATTATATATATATATATATATATATATATATATATATATATATATACATGGACTTCATATCCTTCTGCCAGTGAATGTTTCATAACGCCACCATGCAGGCCCGAAATCTCAGAAGTTTGTCCCTAGGACATTGTGGTCGCCTATTACTGAAGAACATACATCATCATTTTCAGTGGTGAAACACAAGCATCTATTCGCGGATGTCGAAGTATGAAATATATTCAACCAAAAGTGACTCTTTGTAGAGGCATTTTCTAAAGTCCAGTTTATAAGCAGTTCACGTCTGTTATCCCGGGTCCAGAATTGCCACAACCAACAGTCGCGAATTACATATTACAATTTGTGCGTTTCAAAATCTTATGAAGAGGCAAAAATTATATCGTTTCGCGAATCAAATTCAACGAACAACTTCAAATAA